>PVHP010038590.1:0-16780 GCA_004024765.1 Zapus hudsonius | reverse complement strand
GGACAGTCTCCCCCACCACGGCTCTCACAATCTTTCCGCCCCCTCTTCCGCTCAGTTCCCTGAGTCGTGGTGGGTGAGTAATAAGGCTGCTTTAATGTTGCGAGCTTAGAGGTCCTTGTGTCGAAAATCCTTGGATCCTGTCTCAATGGCCTATCCTGTGTTGATTGAATGACTGTGGTTATAGGTCCTTTGTCCTCGCAGCTTTTTTAAAAAAAGTATTTTATTTATTTATTTGCAAGCAGAGAGATAGTGAGAGAGAGAGAGAGAGAGAGAGAGAGAGAGAGAGAGAGTAAGTATAGGTGTGCCAGGGCCTCCAACCACTGCAAACGATCTCCAGACAAGAGAAACTGAGGCTCAAGAGATTAGATCATCAACCCAGAGTCCCAGAGCTGGTATTTAGACCAAGGTGGAATTTGAAGCCACGTGAGGCAAGTTTCAGTATGTTTGTGTGTGTGTGTGTGTGTGTGTGTGTGTGTGTGTGTGTGTGTGTGTGTGTGTGTATACGTGCGCACGTATGTGTTCCTGTGTTTGGGCACATGAGTGTATAGCTGAGGGCACATGTGTGTGGCCATCAGTGGTTATCAGGTGTCTTCCTCCGTTGCTCATTGCTCTCCACCTTATTCTTTGAGACAAGGTCTCTCACTAAATCCAGAGCCCACTGGTTTGGCTAGACTAGCAAGTCCTGGGAATGCTCCTGTCTCTGCCTCCCCAGTGTCACGATTACAAGTGTGCACTGCACTGCCACCCCTGGCTTTTATGTGTGTGGAATCCGAATTCAGGTCCTTGCTCTTTGTCTACTGATTTCCCCTGCCCCTTCAATCCTCAATCTTTACCATCTTGGAAGAGCTCTTGTTAACCCTTTCTGGAGCCCTTACTGAGTTTCATGAAGAACTGAGGTGGGTTCTGAAGTCCATTCCTATGAGCTTCCAGGGGAAGGGGCGCTATGACAGTTACTTGAAATGATCAACTTAAAAAGAGGAAAGGTTTACTTTGGCTCAAAGCTTTGGAGGTTTCCATCCATAATCAGTTGGTCTTGCTACTTTGGGCCTGTGGTAAGGAAACACAGAGTGGGATCATGATAGAAGTGTGGAAGAAGAGGCTGTGGAGAGAGGGGGGAGAGACATAGACTTGGGGTCCTGACATCCCTACATGGATACATGGGTACACCCTCAATGACCTTACTTCCTCCCACTAAGCTCCACCCCACAAAGATCCCCCTCCTCCCAATAGCACCAAAGCTAAGTCCCAAGCCTTTACCACGTGGGCTTTTGGGGGACATTCCCAATGCAAACTAGAGCAGGGTTCACTCGAAAGGATTCATCGATGGCAGTAGGGTATTTGGAGGGAACCAAGATTCTCCCAGGGCTTTAGGACTGGACATCTTGGTGGAAGAGAGTTCTTTCACACATAAGCCTTGGCAGCCACAGGAGGTGTGAATTCTTCCTTCTGGCTATACCACAGTGGCTTCCCAGAAATCCAAGAAATTCAAGTAGATGCTTGGATACTCTAATCTAGAGTTTGGGCATCTATGCGGCAGACTTAAGTCTGAGAGTGATGTTCAGTTCCTGTGTCCCTCTGCAGACATTTGGCTCCAGTTTCATGGACCTGTTACTCCCATCTGGCCCACTGGAAGCAAGGTGGCCATCCAAAATAGCATAAAATTTTGGCATTTTCCTGGAGCATCACATTAGAGGTGGGGAAAGAGGCTCAAGGGGGAAGCTGCTCAGCATGCTAGGGAGGAATGGCTGCATCTCTTCTCTCTGCTTAGGTTATCTTTGTGCAAATCAGACTTTTCATCATGGTGACAAAAAACCCGATATAGCTAAGGGGGAAAGGTTTATCTTCGCTCATGGATTCATAGGTTTCAGCCAGAAGCCCATGGCTCTGTTGACTCTAGTCTGTGGTAAGCAGAACACTCTGGTGGTGGTGGTGGTGGTGGTGGTGGGAGCTGTGGCAGAGGCAGCTCACAACTACACAGACAGGAAGCAGAGAGCAAGGAAGGGACTGGGGACCTTCAAAGACATACCCCCAGTGACCCACTTCCCCCAGCTAGGTCCCACTTCTGAAAGTATCCACCACCTCCCAAAATTTGCCAGCCAGCTTGTTGACCAATCGGTGAGCATCTGAGACCGTTAGGCACCATTCATGTTGAATGGTGTAGACTTGGAACATAAGATCCCAGAAAGAAGCCCCACCCATGCTCAGCATTGGAGATGCATTAGAACCTCAGTGACTGTGGAGAGGTTGGAATGTTGTAGGTCCATAGTGAAAGTATCTTGGGCTATCTTAACCCATTAACGTCATTCACTCTGTGTGACCTAGCCCTGTGTATGACTATTAGGGAAATCATTTTAGAATATATGAACCTAGCTTCCATCAACCCCAAAGTTAGGGCAATCCTTTTGGAATATATGAACCCCTAGCTTCCTCCAACCCCAAAGCTAAGAATGTCAACAGAAAGCATCTGAGGCCCTTAGCAGAGATTTCCCAACTTTGCTATAACCAGCCTACTTGATGTACCCACCGATGTATTTGAAAGTGTTTTCATTTATGACTTTCTTGTTTCTGTAACTATAACATTTTGTGAAACTGTAATCATTTTGGAACATGGAATTTGGGGTAATCTAAAGCTGTGTTCCTGGGCCACAGTCCCTTAACTTTCAGCTCCAGAATAAAGCATCTCTTCTCCCTTTGAAGGGAGAGTTGTTTTTTCCTTGGTCACAGCTTTCACAAGTGGCTTTGGCCCTGCTGGACTGACCTTGACAAACCTCAACGAGCCCTTGTGTTTTCCTCTCTTTTTTCCCCTTTGCCCTTCATAAGTGAGTTTACAGGCTCCCATGTTACCCACGAAAGCCAGCTGGAGGTGAACAAGACCAAGGATGGCAGGACACAGCGACTCCCCCACCACTGCTCATGGCAGACATCATCAGTCGATCTCAGAATTCCTCTTCAAAGAGTTGGCAGGTGTGAGGAGCCAAGGCCATTGCTTTTCATGTGGAGGGGAAATGTCAGAGCCAGGCTGCAAGGAGAAAATGATGGTGAGCCAAGGCTTCAGAAGTGTGTTACACTGCTCGTGAAAAACATGTCTGTTATTTGGTGTACATGGAGCTTTACCTCAGCCAGGCCAACACGCTCAGTTTTTCACCTACATTTATTTCAGGTGACTATTTCTTTCTGGACACTTACTCAAGGAAATGGCATGCAGTTAGGAGCCATTTGATATTCACCCTAAAGCCACATAATGGCAAAATATGCAGAGAGGAATGGTCCTTTTCTCTTCCTGCCATCTTTCTTCTAGAACACAGCCCTTCTATGTCTTCTCTTTGTTTTCCATAACAGCTTCTAAATTGAATGCACACTCTGTATCTAATTCCCTTAAAGCTTTTTTTTTAAGTTTTTTTTTTCAGGTAGGGTCTTGCTCTAGCCCAGGCTGACCTGGAATTTACTATGTAGTCTCAGACTGGCCTCAGACTCACAGTGATCCTCCTACCTCTGCCTCCTGAGTGCTGGGATTAAAGGTGTGTGCTCAAGCTGTGTTTTCTAAAAAAATATTTATTTTAAATATTTTATTTATTTATTTGATACAGTGAAAGATACAGACAGAAATATGGATAGATAGATAGACAGACAGACAGATAGATAGAGAATGGGCACACCAGGGCCTCCATCCACTGCAAACAAACCACCTTGTGCACCTGGCTTTACGTGGGTATTGGAGAATCAAACTCAGGTCTTTCTGCTTTACAGGAACTTAACTGCTGAGCTATCTCTCCAGCCCCCTAAAATATTTTTTAATTTATTTTCAAGGAGGGAAAGAGGGAGAGAATGGAGACGAGAGAGAGAGAGAGAGAGAGAGAGAGAGAGAGAGAGAGAGAGAGAGAGAGAATGAACATGCCAGGCCTCCAGCTCTGCAAATTACCTCAAGATGTGTGCACCACCTTGTGCATCTGGCTTTACGTGGGTACCAGGAATGGCACCCGGGTCATTAGGCTTTGCAGGCAAGCGCCTTAACTGCTGAGCCATCTCTCCAGCCCCCAGCGGTTTTACATGCTGATTCAGTGACTCCTCCTGACAGCCCTTTGAGTGACTGCTATTATTGATTCAGCTTTTCGGATGGAGAAACAAAAAGAAAACCAAGGAGGCTAAGTTATTTTTCCGATGCTCCAATGCTCCTATGAGGCACATCCAGGCTCTTAACCTAGGACATTAGCTCTAGACTGGAGCTTCTTATGCTGTCCAGAGAGCAACCATGTTGAATCTATGGTAAACACTGACTAGCCCCCAGTCCTCGTGTCTGTGAGCTCACACATGTGCGCCCATTCTCCCCCTCGATGGCCTCACGGCCCTGGTCTGGGCCACCACGTTTGCTGACTGTCGCATTTGTCACCTGTCATCCATTGTGATCTCCGGAGCTTTGCCTCGTGCACTCCAGGGCTCAAGGCTCATTTTCACAGCCTACCTAAAGCTGTGTTGATCTTGCCTGACATTTGCTTCTCTTGGGCTCCCAGCCCTGAGCAGCTGGACAAGTGGCTCCTGAAAGCTGAGTCACATTGCCACGGCTGTCTAGTGACTCAGGGCTTGTGGTTAATGGAGAGGGCGTGTGGTGGGAGCTGTGGTGGGTGGGGAAGGGACACTGGCCTCCCGACAGCCTCATATCTGCTCTCTAGAGATTCCTAACAGGCGTCGTCTCAGCCTTTCATATTTTACAGAAGTTATCTCTGAGGTTCTTCAAGACTTAAGAAATGTACCTGTTACTTAAAGGCTCCTGAAGAGGGGACCAAGGTCAAAGTTAACTGCCTGTTGGAGATGAAAAGAGAGAAGCAGGTTCCTGGGGACCAGGAAGGCTGAGCATGTTTTGGAGACCTGAAGGTGGCTGGCAGCTCAGAGCTTTGTCTGATGATTTCTCTGATGATTGCACTGTTGGCCTCCCAGAGCAGGGACCGTGCTGAGCGGAAGATGCTGAGACATCTTGTATCACTTCACTGTCAAACAGAAGACAGGCCATTCTCATGTAGGCTTTCTGAAGTCAGGCTCCCTGACTGGTGGGGTTCAGAGGAAAACTGGGTTTCTGAAGGACACAGCTTGAAGTGGTATGCGGTGTGCCTGCTGTCAACACTCGGTGACAAGAACAGAGACCACATCTACAGAACTTTGTTCACAACACACAATTGTCACTCACACCTGACAAGCACAGCAGCTCCATGAGATGTGGCTGAAACACCTCCATGTCATGAATGAGGAGAGGAGTGGCTGGGCGACGTCCTCTGGCTGGGCTTCATACGCAGGCATGTGGCTCTCTCAGCCGCTCTCTGGTTCACCACAAACCTGCTCTTCTGTTCTGCAGAGCTGCCAGCCTGTCACTCAAGCCCATCAAGTCTTAAGGATTTCATTGTTTTGTGAAAATCCCTGAAACCACCAAGGTATAGAGGTTAAGGAAGCAGCTTGGGGGCTGACCATGCTCCATGTGGTAAAAGCTGGAGTCGCATTCAGCCTCGCTGGAGCTCAGGCTTGTGGAGGGGGTCAAGCAATGATGCATGTCACATTTGTGCTTGCTACAGCTTTACAGTAAGAATGTTGATCATGTGCTGCATCCTGGTCAGTATGTGTACTCAGCCATTAAGGGAGACATGGTCATGCTAAATTGCCCAGGCTGCCTTTGAACTTGGAATTCTACTGCCTCAGCCTCCCAAATAGCTGGGATTACAGGCATGTACCACCAGACTTGGATTGAAAAGTAAATTGTAACATGAAATTTTCTAGTTCTAAAAGTTGGCAGTTATGTGAAAAAAATTCTTAGAAAGATATAAGACTATATCTTTCTATCTCTCTATCTTCTATCGTCTAGCATCTACCTACCTATCTATCTAGTTTATTATAAGAAAAATAAAACTTTGGAAGCTAATTGAAAAGATTTAAAAATACTGTGCAAGTTGAGTAAAGCAGGTCTGTTGATCAAATCTAACTTGCAGACAACCAGTAACGAATTTCTTTGTTTCTGGGTTTTTTTTTTGTGTGACTGCCAGCCTCTTCAAGATGGGCACTGCACCTGCCCACAGCTGGTAGAAAGCAGGCGCTTTAATTTGGTTGCCACCCTTGGGCAAAGTCTGGCCTCGGCAATCCATCCAAGATAACTCTGGAGGCTAAGGAGATGCTCAGAAGGGTTTGGTTGCTCTTTGGCATAAAGAATGAGAGAAGGATCTAGAAGAGAAAGGACTCCTTCTAAGGGTCAGAGAAAGCCCCTGGGACTGGGTGTCACACACATCACCAGTGACACTGGAGAACACTGTGAGGACAGAGATGTGTGAGAGGTTTCATCAACACCTGCCGTCCTCTCAGGCCCATCACCTGATCTGTCTGTGGCATGTGTATTGCAACCTGGGGTATGCTAAGCATAATGTGCGGTGAAGCAGAGGCACACACACCTGCAGGGGTCCCTGAGCTCACAGCCCAGACCTAGGGACCCTGCCTGCTCTGGCACACACCTTTTTGTCCCGTACTTCCTCTTCCCTAGCCAATATGGCAGGTCCTTTCCTGGGGAGAGCATCAGGAGAGATTTATAACCTTTCTACTGAGGAATGAAATATTACTGTTAGCTTGAGACTTCTCATCCTGCAGGATCCTCCCCCTTAGTTCCTCAGAGATGGGATTTTGAGTGATGAGGGAGGAATGGAGGAGGCGAGGGTGGAGAGAAACAGTGACACAGAGATGCTCATGGAACGGATGAGGGGCACAGGGTTGGGGGCGGGGGATGGAGGGAGGTTGGGCGAGATAAAGACAGACCAACCTACACATAGAAACAGAGAGAAGAGGAGACAAGGAGAAAGCTTGTGGGAGGAGGTAGAACAAACCCATCAGGTCTGATGGGGGAGAGGAGGCCTCAGAGTGGACAGTCTCTCAGGATAGAGTGTGGTTCCGCACCAACAGACATGACTGAGTCACTTACTGAGGTAGGGAGTGGTGTGGGCCATGTCGTGGGCCCTGGGAAAGTGGTTCTTATAGGTGCCAGGCACAGCAGCAGGGCTACAGCTGATGGGACGAGGGAGTCCTTTCTCCCATACACATTATCTTTGTTCCAGACGCTGTCTTCATCTTTAGAGGGAAGCCTGGCCTGGGTGTTCAGTCCTTCGCTTCTTGAACAGGCCGAACCATCAGAGTTATTCAGCTTCCCCTCTGGGGTGCTGTCCAGCGCTGATGTGGATGTGAGAGGGGAGGGTGGTCAGCTTGGGGTAGGATGAGAACCAGAGGGTCCTGGAGAGGCTGGACTTCCCCACTTGTGTATTTCCAGCTCTTTAAAGACCTTGAGTGTTAAGCCCTGCAAGTACAGACTCCTTCATGGGGGAACCCCCATCTTGTGCTCTGAAGAGGGCCCCAAAGGAGTCACCCTAAGGAGGGATGAGGTTGCTCTTAGAGGCAACATGGTGTTCACTCAGTGACCTGGGAGCCTAGTGACTTCTCAGGGAGAGGCCACAGGGAGAGCCCCAGATGGTTATGGGTTCCAGCTGCTCACAGGTCACAGGAGGGTAGACCATGAATTTACTTCTTGGTTGCAAAATTGTTGAAGATCCCTCCTCCTTTGGCTGGAGGAGGAATAGGGTCAAGTACCCAACTCCCAAGGAGAGAAGCCCCAGGGTGACCATCAGGGATCCACAGTGTGAGATGGAGAGCAGCTGCCCATATCCTTTTGCTTCCTTCCAGGGCTTTAGCACAGAGCTGGCCAGGATGGGACTACCTGCAGGCCTACCTCTGGTGGGAGCTTCTAACTCTCCAGGGATTCATCTATCTTGGGGGCTCCTTTGGTGAATCTGCTTCAGAGGAGGCTTGTCCTCACTGGGAGCCTAAACTGGTGGGATCAGCCCTAGGGCCAAAGAGAAAGAAGTCTCTATAAACTGTCTAGCCTCCTTGGAGAGAGAGAGAGAGAGAGAGAGAGAGAGAGAGAGAGAGAGAGAGAGAGAGAGAGAGAGAGAGAGAGAGAGACTAGCTGCAGTTGCAATACTCCCAATGCTCAATTGCTTTGATGCATTAAAAAGATATTTTTTAAAGGTAGAGTCTCACTCTAGCTCAAGTTGACCTGGCACTTACTCTGTAGTCCCAGGCTGGCCTCAAACTCACAGTGATTCTTTAACCTCTGCCTCCGGAGTCCTGGGATTAAGGACATTTGTCACCACATATCATAGTCCTGTATGAATTGGCACAGTTGCTCTGCTCCGTGCAGTCGTCCAGGGATCCAGGTTCCTTCCACCTTCCACCATATGACTCTACTCTCCTTCAGATTCTTCTTCAGCTTGGACTGAAACCTAGAGAAGATACCACATGGGTGGTTGGCAGTTAGTCTTGGAAGATGCACTCAGGAGCAGGCTCTCATATTCCTATGGCCAAGATTTTTATCCTAGAAAGAAATTATCTATTTTGGAGTGTAAGAGGGCTCTCTCTAGAGACGTCCAGTTTAGGTGAATCATCAGAATTGGGCCATGTGGGCACCTTTATGTGAAAAGAAAGCAGAGAGATCATTGTTTTAGGCAAGTACGTTGCTGCTTGAACAGTGTTTGGTGTGTGTGTGTACACATGCATGTACACATGTGAGTATATGACTTTCTGGGTTGGATATGAAGTGTTCCTCCCAAAGGCTCATGTGTAGAAAGGTTGGTCCCTAGCTGGTAGCACTGCTGCGGGAAGCCCTGGGAACATTGGGGGTGAGATCTAGCTGGGGAAGTAGGCCTCTGAAAGTGATCATTAGGACTGTGTCATTCCTGGTCTCTATTGTTATTCTCTGTCTCCATTCTGCTAAGAAGTAAAGAACCACTTTCACTGCCCTGATGTTCTGCCCAAGCACATGGGGCCAGGCACCTGTGCACTGAGCCCTCTGAAGCCATGAGCCAAACAAATCTTTTCTTCCTTATTTCTGTGGAGGATTTTGGTCATGTCTTTGCAAATGTAACTAATACAGGGAACATACAAAACAGGACAGCATGCTTACCCAGTTGGTCCAGACCCCAAAGGGGTGCTTCTTAAAGACACTGGATTCCTAGCCAGACACTTGCCTTTGAGTCCTGGCTATACAACAACCAGAGTTCTCCATGCTTTCTAATTCGGAGAATCAAGGGAAGAGAGGCTCCAGAGTGTGGCTAGGCAGAGAGTCAGAGACGTGAGTGACCTGGTGAAGCTTGCTTCTGTCTCAGAAGTCTATGCAGTGGTCGCCTCTGCCCTGAGGCAGGCCCCTAACCCCACCCTCTGGTAATACCTCTGCTTATGGTGCCTGGGCACCATCTGGACGGAACCCTTAGGATGGCCTGAAGCTAGCCTGGTCAGGGTATGAATGTCACAAACTGAAACATCTAAGAAGCCCCTTAAGCCAGGGCTTAAGCCAGGAGTTGGGGGTTAGGACAAACTGGAAAGGCCTATCCACTTAGGTTCTGGTGAAAGTGGCTCCAGACGGAGGAAGCTGGAATCACTAGACTTTCAGAAATGCCAAGAGAGGACTAGAGAGATGGCTCAGCTGTGAAGGCACTTGCCTGAAAAGCCTACTGACCTGGGTTTGATTCCCCAGGACCCACATAAAACCAGATGCGTCAGGTTATTTGCAGAGGCTAGAGGCTCTGGCACACCCATTCTCTCTCTCTCTCTCTCTTTCTCTCTATCTCCCTTCTCTCTCTTTCTCTCTGCTTACAGTTAACTAAATAAAAATATTAAAAAAAAAGAAATGGCAAGAGAAGCAGTCCACAAGTCTGGACTTTATATGCTGTCTTCTAATATTTGTGTGTGTATGTTTGTGTTTAATATGTGTGGTATGTACAGTGTATGCAAGACTTTCCCCCATTATTTCTCTGAGGCAATCTCTGATTACACCTGGCACCCCATTTTTCAGTTGGACTGGCTGACCAAGGAACCCCAGCTATCCCTCATCTCCACATCCCTCATCACTGGCGTTATAGGCATGTATGACTATGTCCAGGATTTTATGTGGGTGCTGGGGATGGAACTCAGGTTCTCACCCTTAGGTAGCAAGCTGTCTTACCTGCTCCGCCGTCTCCCCAGCAACAAATATCCTAAAGCATATCCAACAATACTGTTCTCCCAGCCAAACATCTATAGGAGGTCTGTTTCCCTAGACCGTCCTGCTGTGAACTTGGGTCCTGTGCCTGCCAGGGTGGGGTCCTTCCATGCACAGAGGAAGGGCCTGCCTTCCCCTGATGACACCATTCTCTGTGCGCAGGAAAACATATCGAAATGTTAAGTAAAGACTCACTAATTACCCTGAGAATATTTATATGTTGAGGTTTGCCCACATTGGAATAAGAAATTATTGAAACATACATCATCTCCCGGGCTGTTAATCATTGGTAAATATATTTTAAATACAGCATTCCGTTAGTATTTTAATTTAGCCTGTCTCTTGGAGAATAAGCACTGCGTCAGACAAATGTGCCAAGCTCCAGAGCCAAGGGAAGAATTTCCTCACCTAGTTAATCTTTATGTTCTCTCCGTGAGGAAATTCCGGCTGTAGAGGCAAGAGAAATGTTCCCCCGGGGCCAGTATGGATGACAAGTGTCCTTGAGGAGCCAGTGGGCAAGGTGGGGAGGCCCGAGCTTGGGAGAGGAGCAGGGGGTGCATGGGGTGGGGGGGGACAAGGCAGGCTTAGGCTGGGAGGGAGGCTCTTAGGGTTGCTGGTGACTTTGCTACTTCTGTGCTGGTGAACGCAAATGCAGAATTGTGAGCCTGAAAAAAATATAGCTGGTGTGTGTGTGCACATCACAGATCACAGCCTTGGATTTCGGTCCTCATCTTCCACCTTATCGAGCTGGGTCTCCTCATCACTCACTGCTATGTTCCCAGGCTAGCTGGCCCTCAGTCTCCCTGCAGATTCTCCGGTCTCCACCTTCCATCTCGCCATAAGCATGCTGGGATTGTAGTGCCTGATCCAGTGTGTCTGGCTTTTTTTTTTTCCCCACATGGGGATCTGGGGATCCTAACTCAGGTTCTCATGCTTTCCTGTGCTTTATCACCATTTGCTTTTATCCACCCACCATGCCATCTCTGAGCTCAGCCGATGGTTCAACATCAGTAATCCCACTGGCATTGTCCGGTTTGTACCTGTTTACACAATGATTCACCGTCCTTCCTGCACCTCACCTTCCTATGTGGGGGGTTGGTTCCCGTATGACTTTATGTCAGGTGGGAGCACTATAAAGGAACACACACAATAATGATGGACTGAAGAATTTCCCATTAGCTCCTGCTTCAGAGACCAGCATGTGAGGCCTGGGGAACTGTCTCCCTGTGAGTCACGTGTTTGTCCAACAAGCACCTGCTGCATACAAGGTATATAACAAGTAACTGCTGTATACAGGTGCTATTCTAGATGCAGGAGAGAGAAAGAGTCATGGCAAAGAGGTCCTTTCTTAAGGAAATTAGCTGCTAGGAGTGGGCGGTAGACAGCTAACACATCTGCAGTTAGCCAGTGGGCAACCAGGTTTCAGAGTGAGTTCTGAGAGGCAAGCACACCATGGGGAGAAATGATTGTTGGAGTGATGATGGTGACCAGGGAAAAGTCTGATTTGAACTTAGAATCCAATTTTGATCTGAGAGGCGAAGGATTGGGAGAAACCGACTATATCTTCAAAGTTGCAAGAATGGAGTGGATGGTGTACTGTTCATTCCATGCATTCTAGAGTTGGGCAGGGGAGGAAGAACTGGGGGCGAAGGAAAGGACGATGACCTAGTTTGAAAGATATTGAATGTTGTTCAGCCTGCTGCCCAGAAGAAAGGCCTGGGCTGAAAGTACTTTAGGTAGAAGCTGTTGCAGTTACCTTCACATTACTGGTACAAAACACCCGACTAAAAGCAGCTGAAGGGAGGAAAGCTTATTTATTTTGGCTTACTGTCTTGAAGGGGCGCTCCAGGATGGCAGGGGAAAGCACGGCATGAGCAGAGGCTGGACATCACCTCTGCCACAGCAGGTGGCAAACACCGTCAGGAGAGTAAGTGAGCTCTGGAAAGGGGGAACTGGTCTATAACCTGTCTGTCTGCATAACTAGACTTCCAGATCCACCCCAGGGCTCTAGGATCTGCCTAAGGTGATGCCTCTTTCAAGTTACAAGTTTTAACAAACGTCTAAATCTATTGGGAGACATCCATACAAACTACCACAGAGGGTTAAAGTGCCCACAATGATCAGAAAGTAACTCCAGTGGATTCCCAAGGTCATTTCTTCTTCCTGGTGGTCCCTCTCCGAGCTCTCTATGTAATAATGCTGCAAAGGAAAGAGCCCTGAACCTCACTGGCATTTACATATAATTGCTTATTTCCTCCCTGTGTGTTTGCACATGAGTGTGAGCAGCTCAGCCCCACAGGTTCCTGTGTCCATCTGAATGGACAGTGGCTAACATGACATTTCTCCCTCCTGTCTCTCTTTCTTCCCCTTCTCCAGTGCTGGAGATCAAACCCAGGAGCCCACGCTTGCTACAGACTCATCTGCCACTGAACTATGCCCTCAGCCTGTGTTCTTCTTGGAAAGATTTGGCACAGTATCAGAAGGGTGATCAGAAGTGTGCCATATGTCTTAATTCACAAGCTGTCTTTACCTTACTGGACAAAGCAAGGCCTGTGTGGAAGCCCCTGTTATCAGCATGCAAGGAGACACTGTTCTAAGGAGCAAGCACATGCCTGTGAGCAGGCGCTTGTTAAGCATTGGCCTCATTTCAGGTCCCAAAGCACACAATGCATGCTTCCCTGTGGAATTTACAACTTCCCACCCTCCCTTCTGTGCACGTCAATTACATGTATGCTTTGCTTCCCCACCACACAGCAGAATGGAACCACTCCCAGGGCCTCTCCACTAATTAACTGAGAGAAGATACTGCACACAGTAACCAGGGGTCGGAACCTGGGGAGATTTTGAAGGTTGAGCGAGGCATTGCTGACAGATTGGATGTGTGCAATGTAAGAGAATGAGGCAGATGGTGATGTTCGTTTTGATCCGAGCAGTTGAGAAAATGAGGTTGCCCTATACAGATGGGGGACATTGTGGGAGGAACTGGTGCTCTGAAAATCGAAGGTCATTAATATCTATTTATTGCTTTCAGAAGTGTAGGATGCTCAATATTTATGAGTGGGAGAAGGGAAGTTTAGATGAAGCTCCAACCATAGAACAGTGAACATTGAGTCCAAGAGTTCGAAAGCTATTTATCTTTCAATTCTTTATTGCTTTCTTTTTTTGGATTAGTTAAAAGCAGCCTTGGTTTGGTTGCAAGTATGTCTTTAAACACTTGGTGATTTTCTCTTTTTAGAAAAGAGATATGCTGAAGGCTTTGGGAATTGAGCTGGCAACAATGTCTAGCTGGTTTAATAATAGTGTTTCTTCTTATATTTTTTTTCCTGGGTAACTTCCCTTTATGACTTTGGATGCTGGTATATTTATAGTCCATATATATATGTATGTATGTATTTCTTATAAATGAATTTACTTATGTTAAAAAGGAAATCAAGTTGCAAAGAAATGTTCAAGTAAATTCATCTGTTTATTTATTTAGGAAATGTATGTTGGTGTGGATTATGTACTGGGCAATACATTGGGTCCTGGGAACACAGCAAGAAACAAAACGATGATTTCAGGCCCTCATAGAGGTTACAGTCCAGAAGGGAAGATAGACAGGTAAGTGACAGAGAATGAAACAGGTAAAATAGAAAGTCTTTTCCCTGAGGAGAAGTCCTACAGAATGAGCCAAGGGAAGGAGGGAGAGCTGCAGCGAAGGCAGGAGTGGGGAGAGCTGCACTTTCAAGTAGGGCAGCCGGGGAGTGTTTGGTGGAGGAGGTGGCAATGGAGAGTCTAAGGTGCCAGTCACACTGGTGTGGAAGGAAGGACTTTTCTGTCCGGAGGAACACTGAGAACGAGAAGGGAAAGGCTAAATAACTATGTGGAAGAAAGAGTGTTGAACACTCTTAGCCATCAGGGAAATGCAAGTATTTAAGACCACACCGAGAGTCTGTCTCATCGAGTCAGAATGACCTTCATCAAGAAAACAAACGACAGTGTGGAGCCCGGATTCACTGTGGCTGAGAGTGTAAACCTGTCCAGCCATCATGGAAATCTCAAAGAGCTAAAACTAGACCTACCATATGACCCAAGCTATCCTCCTCCTGGGTAGATACTTGAAGGAAATTAAGTCAGCACACCGCAGAGGTATGGGCACCCCCACGTTTATTTCGCTCTTTGCAATAGCCATGATATGGAACCAGCCTAAGTGTCCATCAAGGATGAAGACAACGTAGTATATTTACACAGTGGAGTTTTATTCCTCCCCAGTGAAGAAACAGATTATGTTATGGGAAGGAAAATGGATGGGACCAGAGATTTTCATGTTAAGTGAAATAAGCCAGGCTTGGACATATATTTTTTCTCTCATGTTTGAAATCTAGTTTTAAACATACACACACATATGTGAATATATAAGGGATTTGAAAGCAGAAAGGAGACAATTTGGGAAGAGGAACGGGACCAGCGGGGGAGAGGAGGAGGGAGATCGGGATATGAACAAAATACAGTGCAACACAGCTATGAAAGCATCCTAATGAAGCTCACTCTGTTGTTTGATGACTGAAAACTGACAATAAAAATAACTCCAAGGCTAGATAGAACACACTGGAAACCACGTATTTGGAAGGAGACAATAAGGGAGGGAAAAGGAGAAGATAGCATCCAGGTAGGAAGGTGGGAGACCACATAAGGCCCTGTAGGATTCCATTAGGAACTCAGTTATTGCTGGAGCGAGTAGAGAACCTAGTGGGGAGTTCTTAGCATAGAGGTCCCCTCTCCAGGCATCCCTGTGGCTATTGAATCTGGAAAAGACCCTGGGAGCAGGGGCAGAAAGTAGGGAACACCTGGGAGGGCTGCTGCCGAAATCCAGTTGAGCTTGAGTGACAGTGGGAAGATATGGTGGGGTTCTGGGTGCATTGGTGAAGGTCAGGGTGCTCAGGCTGGGCATCAGGAAGTGAGGGAGGTGACAATGCTTTTCTGATCAGAGCTAACGAGCAATTGAGTGGCCCTGAACAGTTATCTGGGATTGGAGAAGAGCAAGTGAAGGGGTCTGAGGAGTTCCCCTGGGCCACCTTGACCTTAAAATCCTGCTAGGCGTCCCAGTGAACATGCTGAGTAAGCTCTTGGGTATTTGGAGTGTGGGGGCCTAGGTGGGTATTTAAAAGACATCGGTGTGTGGCTAGTGCTGGGCCAGGGAACACCAGTCAGCAGGAGGAAGGGGAGCACCAGGCTGGCCCCCTCTTCTTTCTGTCTTAGCATTCATAGCTGTTTGATTGGCTAAAGTCTGTGCCCCAGACAAGGTCCTACCTGGTGTCTTTGGGAAAGCACCTCAGTTTTGTGCAGCCCCAGAAGGACAAAGAAAAACCATCCTTTCAGCAAAGCCACTGAGCTTGGCTTCACGTGTTCAGCTCTTTGGACTGATCTGTCCTGTCATTTTGACTTCTTGAATCTTGCTTTTCTTTGCACAGTTCACATTTCCGCTGGGAAGCAGTTGTCTGAAGCCCAAACTACATCTGTCAAAACATTCTGCTAGGGTTTTCTGAGGGCTCTGATGCTGGACAATTTGGGGCATTTGGTTTCCGCATCACAGGAGGAAAATGTCTTCCTGTCGTTATGTTATCACTGATGATCGGGTCTCGTCTCTTTCAGGTCTTGGGGCCAAATCTGAGGCCTGAGATGTGTAATGGCTTTTGCGACAGCATGCAGGACCGGCTCAGCCCTAGAATTGGGAGGACAATTTAAAATGATGACCACCATCTCATCAATACATCCTGCCAGGCTCTGCTTTGGAGGGAATGCTCTTGGGATTCTGACAGAAATCCCTCTGCTGGCTGTACCCTCACCTCCAGCGGCCATGGGTGAGGGCTCCTGCGAGCTTCAGCTGCCCTGGGGCTGAATAGGGGCTATGTCACCCGGCAGGCTAGGGGCCACATCTCTTGGATGACAGGGGCCACATCATCCAGCTGAATAAAGGCCACATCACTTGGCTAATAGAGGCCACATCACCTCACCAAACAGGGGCCATGTCTCCTGGCTGGATAGAGAACAATTCACAGCCACAGCCTGTGACTGTCTGGCATCAATATGTGGTCTGAGCTCCTTAAGGGACAGACTGAAGGCAATCTTGGGCTGAGATTACATCCTGGCTTTCATTTTCCATCTTATTCGGCCTCCCTCATTCTCACTTTCCCAAGTCTCTCTGGGGAACCCGGCTTCTGTGAGATACATTTTTTTTTTTTAAAAAAAACAATTATTTATTTGCAAGGAAAAAGAGATAGAGGTAGAGATAGATAGATAGATAGAGTCAGAATGGGTGCTACAGCCCACCCTCTGCCACTGCAAAAAAACTTCAGATGCACGTACCCTTTTTTTTATTGTTCATAATGAGTTACATTGTTTAGTGGGTCAACCATGAGTTGTTATCCCCAATTTCCCGTTGCCCCCCTCCCCCATCCCCAGTCAGCTGGATATCCTCCTCCGTGGGCCGTCTGGATCAGTCTTTGTGGTAGGGGACCATGCATAGCTCATTCTTCGGCCGGGCTCTCATGTCCCAAGTGTGTAGTTACTGAGGGTTGCCAAGTCTCTGCTATTCTCCCCCACCACGGCTCTCACAATCTTTCCGCCCCCTCTTCCGCTCAGTTCCCTGAGTCGTGGTGGGTGAGTATTGAGGCTGCTATGGTGATGTGAGCTTAGGGGTTTTTGTGTCGAGATTCGTTGGTTTCTGTCACACTGGCTTATCTTTTATTGATT
>PVHP010038589.1:0-16826 GCA_004024765.1 Zapus hudsonius | reverse complement strand
AAGACACTCTGAAGGGAACCTTTAGATGGAAGAGCACCCCTCTGTAGGCTCCCACTGGTTCAAGATATTAGGAATCTGGGTGGATCCAGATTGAAGGCAGGCCACACATCGTGTCTGACCACTACCCACAGGGGAATACATCAAATTCAATTAAAAAATAAAAAGCACTAAGTAAGAAAGAAAAGGACTTGAAAAAAAAAACTGCTGGGTTTAATTATGGCCCTTGTGTCCAACTGCCTTACAGTCTGAGTTTTCTGAAAAAAACAGCAATGTTATGTGTAACAATGCTAATTGGTTTTGTCTGAAGGCTGTTCACCCACTTACATATTTACAGGGACCAACTGCCTTTTCTGCAGATAGATTGTATTCATGTATATGTACAAATGTCAGTATGTCTCTATTTATGCAACTGCATGTGAGTACATAAGAATTTTTACTACATACGAGTAGATGTGATAGAGCAATATACTATACAACACAATATACAGGCATTACCAGAAACAGACATATGCATAGATGTTGTTAAGTACAAAGCAGAGAGGATTGCTTATGTGAGAACTTATAAACTTCAAAAAGCATTCCTCGCTTAGTGTATTTTTTCAATTTTTTCTATTATCCTGAGATTTTCATAACTTCATTTATCTATACAGCAGAATAAAACCATCATGTAGATGTACTGCGTTTTCCTTACCCAGTCGTTAGTCTGTGCACATCTAGGGTGGTTCCATTTATCGGGTATTCTTTAAAAAGAAAGTCACTCTGTGGTAAGATGTTCAGTCATTGGGTACATGGAGGTAACACTGACCCAGAAAGTCCAAAAATGAACAAAACACAAAGAAACCAACTCTCTCATATGCAGTTCCTAACTGTTAATGCTCCCACATATGTAAATAAGGACTGTGAGGACAGGGATTGGCTGTGGATAGTGATGGGAGATCAGGAGAGGGGAAAGAGCTGATATAAAGGGGCCGGAGGATTTGTAGAATCAAAGCAGAAAGGAGGCTGTGGCGGGGGAAGAGGATAGGAAAGGGAGAACTAAGAACAAACTGATTTGAAACACACCATAAAGGAACACCATTGTGTATTCTAAGACAGAATATTGCATTTCTCATTGAGATTTTATGAAGGGAAAATTAGTCAACAATATAACATTTGGGGCTCATTAGTATATCAAAATTGAATGGGAGTCACCATAATCAGAAAGTCCAAGGAATGAACACTTCTATTCACTGTGACCCTTCTAAAACGACTCGGTAAAATAGTGAAGGGACTAAATACTCAACTGTACGGTAGTTGATTTATCAGGAAATGATCCTAAGAAAATATGCTCCAATGTCCCCTTCTCACAGAGAAGCCAGTAACCGCTCTCAGATCCTACTGGATACCTTCTTCCCCTTTGCCATGAACTTCTCAGAATGTGTTTTATTTATTTACTTGCTGCTTCAAGGTAAGGATAAAATCAGAGATCCTCCCATGATAATGGATAGGTAGATATAGTGCATTAAAAGGGAAATAAGGGCTGGAGAAATGGCTCAGCGGTTAAGGTACTTGCCTCCAGTGCCTAAGGCCCCAGGTTTAATTCCCCAGGACCCATATAGGCCAGACCCACAAGGTGGTGGCCCTGGTGCACTCTCTCTCTCTGCTCTCTATCTCTCTCTCTTTCTCTCTCTCTCTGCTTGAAAATGAATAAATAAAATATTTTTAAAAAGGGAAATAAATAAGTAAAACTGTAGCTGATACAAGAGACATTATAAAATATTTATTTGAGCTACAAAAATCTTGTTTATTGTGTTTCACTGAATACATATGGCTAACTAAAGGCGCAAAGACTGAAGGAAATTCAGGAAACTGGAGCGTGTTGAGGCAGCTCTCGGGGAAAGGAGAAAATATTAATTTGGAGCTATATAGTGAGTTCAGGACCAGCCTGGGCTACATGGAGGCCTGTCTCACAAACAAAAACTCAGTATTTAAGGAAGAACATGTCTCTCAAAGAGAGCCCAACCTTTGCCAATGTGGTGAACAAGCCACGGCTTCTAGAGAATTCTCAGGAATGTAGGAGTTGGACACACACTGGTGTGCTCCATCGTAGTCTTTCTCATCTAGTGGCCTTTCAAGAGGCAGAAGGATTCCAGCATTTTTTCCAATATGCACACATGACTCTCCTAGAAGCATAAATTGGCCTGTTTCTGTTTGATGTGCCAGTTCCTTCTTTCCAAAGTCTTTATGGTCTTGAGGACCAAACTCAGAGCTTTATGCTTGGTAGGCAAGTGCTTTCTCGTGGAGTTTTATCCTCATCTGCTGTTTCGTGTGATAATAATATTCCTTTTACTAATGCTATACTAGGAGGGCCTTAAATGCTTATGAAATAATGAAATAAATTTTATGTGGAGGGACAGTTTTCATATATCATAGTGATATATCAAGGAAAAATGAGTTTGGCGTAGTTGTAGAGAATATCATCTGAGAAGGGGTAAACACATTTGTTCTAAGATATGTAGCAGAACATACAGGAGAATTTTCACAACTAAACCCAAAGCACAGTAAAATGACAGCCATATGGTTGATTTGAGGGAACTTAGGCAAATGGTATAATAGAATAACGTAGTTTCCAGTAAATAAATACAATTTTTAATCTCCAAAAGATGGTTATAACACATTTTATTAGAAAAAATAACATATAAATTGGAAAGCAAAGACATGCTTACAAAATAAATAGCAATAATTAATAATAAAAGCCACCATCCCTAAAAATATTGCTGACCAAGTCTTTGACCTTGAGATCTAGGTGTGAATGTCACAGAGCAGGACAGTGAGAACTAGTGTGTGGGCCAGGATGAAGGTTATGCACTGAGATTCTGACTCTCTGTTAGACTCAAGATTGGGGGGAATTAAGTGAAACTGTGTGGCTTAGCTGGGAAGCCCTGGATATCCAGGGTTGGACGTATGATTTTTATTGGTCATGTCAGCAAATGAAAATACTTGTGAATAGCAAGGACCAGTCTGCGCTGGGATGCTCCCACACCATTCATGGGTGTTTGTGTTTGCATTTATTTATTTATTAAAGAACTTGACCTTATTCCCTAATTAGCACCCAATGGCAATTTCAACAGGGACTATGCACAGATCATTCAAGGAAGTAGTTTTAACAGTATTAATTAAGCTGTAAAGAGAGTTTGAAAAATGCACATGAATAATTTCTGTTCTATTCTCTGTACATACTTGGCCACCTGCCTTCCTGTTTCACAGCCTTGACACATAGCACTGCATATATTAACATAAAAGAATGTGTCTGCAATTCTGACATAGTGGATATTTTTTTTTTTCCTGCAAAGTATTTTCCTCATTTTGGTGCAGACGAATCTATCCATTTTCTCAATACTCGGCATTCTCTTTAAAGTGTAAGGTTTATTTTCACACTTCTGATTGCCAGAGGAAGAGGAAAGAGTGTGGTGTACACATCAGACATTCAAATCCAGACATTATGCAATCAGAGTGACAAGGATTAATAAAGATTAATTTGCCTTCCACTTAAAAAGTCCTAACACTTCAGCTGTACCAACCCTGGGCTTGTGAGGAAAAAAAGAATAATTATCATTTCCTTTTGAAATATGCACGCTTTGGCTATTTTTGTTGTTTCATGCCATGGTGCTGTGCATATTTGCAGTTTGTTTACATCAAAGTATTCTTATTGCTGTTTTCTAAAATTTTTTCCTAAGCAAAATTTTGCATGTATTAGAAAATGTCACGTCTACTAGTAGCTACTTTTCTGGCTTTCCTTCTTTTTTTCTTCCTTTTTTACCTCCCTTTCTTCTTTTTTTCTCTTCTTCCCTTTCTTCATAGGACTTTCTTCTTTCTTTCTTTCCTACCTTTCTTCAAAGGATTATTACTTATAGGTCCCAATGAAACTCTCACTTTGCAGATGGCTTCACTATTCAATTTCAGACATTGTTTTCATTCAACAAACAACTTATTAAGTAAGTTGAGACTACAGAGGAATGTATGCTTAATTGATTTTTCAAGTAATTATGATTGAGAATCCTCTTTCCAAGCCTCTCCCTACCCTTCAGTGGTGATCATGTAAATTAACAATATATCTGTACATTCCCACAGTGGGTCAACTCCTAAGAATGTGTCAGGGTCAGACATGGGAATGGCTAAATATAATGAAATAAACAACAATAAAAATTGCAACAGAATTAATTATTCTCCTTCTTCAAGATATACTTCAGATCTGGACATATTCATTGAGAATCTGTAACTCAGGAACTATGGCCCAGTGTTTCAGAATAAGCGAAAGAATATCATTATATCCCAACTGCTTTGTGAATTAGTTCACAGAAACATTGTAGATACTAATTATCCAAACAAAGGGTCGAGAAAATAATCACATAGCTGTCACATAAAACATGGGAGTAAATGCCATCAATGAATAAATATCTAAAAACTATAAAACACTGATTAATATTGTATTGCAAAAGTTAACATTGTTAGAATGTGTATATTACACACACATGTTTAGTGTAATCCTAATCAAGTTACCAAAGACATTTTTCCATAGAAACAAATAATCTTCCATTTTGTATATAATTTCAAGTCACTAAATAGCAAAAGCAATTCTGAGTAAACTGAATAAAATTGGAAGCAACACCCTATCGGATTTCAGGATGTGTCAAAAACTATAGCACCAACACTGAACGACATTGTCATACAATGGAATATAAAAGCACCACTTGGGCATAAAAGAGATGCTGTAAATACAGTCACAGTTAAGGTCACTTAGTATTTGACAAAGTTACCAACAGCATATAATGTGAAAAACAGAGCCTCACTATGAAGAATCCAGGGAACATTCATCATGTCTACATGCAGAAGAATGAGATTGGAGCATCACCCCACTCCGCATATACAAAAGAAACTCAACTTGTTTTAAAGACAGAAAGAGTCAAACTACTAGAAAAAATCATGGAGAAACTTATTGACATTTATCTCAACAACGGTTATTTAGATCTGAGGAGAAAAATGCAGTTCAGAGTACAATTCTGGAAATGTTAGTACTTGTGACTGCATGGACGATACTGGAGATTACTATATTGGGTGAAACAGACCACAAATAGAAACAAAAAAATTGTATGATCTCATATTTGGTATTTTTTAAGATGAATTTGAGGGTGGGAGAGATGATTCAGAGGTTAAGGCTCTTCCCTACAAAGCCTAACAACCCAGGTTCAATTCCCCAGTAATCACTTAAAGCCAGATGCCCAAAGTAGCCAGATGCCCAAATTAGTGCATGTATCTGGAGTTTGTTTTCAGTAGCTGGACTTTATCATCACAAAAACGTATTTGAAAATATGCCTAATTGGAGTCACCTTGTTGGAATTAGAGAAAATAAATCCCAGCATTGTTTATTCAAGAGCTGATTAGCTGCTGGCAATAGCGGACCTGAGGGATAGGACACCAACCCTTGGAGTTACACAAGTGTGGGCTGGCTGCCTCTGTGAGGAGCAAAAGCTAACCCTTGAGTCATTTCAACCAAGGGTGAACCTGCTGTGCCTGCCATGAAGCTGCTCTGATGTTTCTGCCTATGTGGCTTCTGCTCACAGGCACTTGAAGAACCAAAACAAGTTGAGCATTGAATCTTCAAAGGGCAAAGAACTTCTGCCTTTGGATAGTCCTCAAATATTATTTATTAAAGGAAGGGATTTAGTGTCCAGATATGTTCCACTCTGCTGATCCAGAATACACACACACACACACACACACACACACACACACACACACACACACACTCACTGTTCACAAATGTATCACATTAAACCCACCTGTTGTCTTCAACAGATATGTGGCATTTCCAAGGACAATTGGTTACTCTACGTGGTATCTAAAGGTCATGGTAAGTACTTCCTGTGCTTGCACACATGTTCTATGTCAAGAGTCTAACCAGGCCAGTGAGGAAATTCAGCAAAGACCATAGCTTAAGGTCAGTCAGCATCTCTAAATGTTTCTTGTCAGTATTGTTCACTTGTCCTGATCAGGACAAAGGTGCACTGAGGTGGGCACCTAGTCACATTGCTTTAAGTGAGTGGATGATATGGCTGCAACATTAACTGCAGGCCAAATTACAAGTCAGGAATTAAGCAGATGAAGCATGTAACAGCGATGTTCTCAGAAAAAGTTATTTGCAAGGTCCATAAGAAATATGCCCACACTTCTTTCCTATAGTGCGTTCACACATTTCATTCTTATAGAAGTTCATTCACAGTTTGTTTCAGTAGCTCATTCTACAAGGATGCATTAATTATTTTGATTTAATCAGATATCATGTATATGCATACCAAAATATCATGTCAGAGGCCATAATTACATGAACATTTTTTCTTCCTTATTCCACCTAGTGTAAGATAAGCATATTGAGTCAATGATAACCAGGAAGGTGTCTCACTCAAAGATGTTAAGAGCTGAGCCCTTCTCCCTCACCTCATTATATTGGCTGCATTAGTTTCTCTGAGTGCCCTCATCCTTGGGATGGAGTATTGTGAGAGGCTCAGCTTTATACTTTCTGGAGGGCATTTCCACTCCTGTGATCCTCCTCATCCCACAGAGAAAAGTGAAGTACGACTTCATTCAGTGTTTCTCTGGAGTGTGTTTTGTGTCTCAGGAATGGAATCAATAGCCCGAGGAGAGATACAGGATTGCCCTACTGAAAGAGAATGAGAGAGGAGGCTTCTGCTTGCCTGAGGGGATCCATCCCTAGAGTGGGAAAGAGATGTGGACAGCTGGAGAATTTTTAGAGTAGTGGAAGGAGAGAAAAGGTTTCCGAATATTTCTAGGATGAAAAGAAAAGCATTTGAGTAGGAGAAAAGGGGAGTGTTTTAAAAGTTTAGTGTGAGAGATGATTTATCTTGTATTTACTGTGTAATATAAATGTATATATATACATATATAAACTAAATCAGCATATATGTGTATATATACATAAATATGCCTATTAATTTCCCAGTCTGTTGGGCTCTGTGTGATGATAACAAACACTGATATTTTCATCATTTGTTGACTAGAGGCAACCTGTCATTGAAGAAGTCATCACAGTGCTACCCAGACCAGAGTAGGAAGCTCAAAGCCTCTGGTGGAATGCATGGAAAACAAAGTCCCCGTACTTTTTGATACTTTTTAAAAACTTTGGTTAGGTTTCCTCTCTCTGCTACAGGCTGAGGAAATGAAATGGGTTGGGTGAAATAGACCAGAAATAGAAATAAAAATTTTGTATGATCTCAAATTTGGTATTTTTAAAGCTGAATTCAGAGGGTGGGAGAGATGGTTCAGATGTTAAGGATCTGAGGCAACAAGGTCAAAATACTTTGGAAGAAAATTCCGTGTGAGCACACTGCCGAGATTCTCACCGAAGCATCTAGATGTTCCCAGAGGACTCAAGTACCCATAGTTTGGGGGAACAATGGTGCTCATTTAGTAAACATAGAACCCTTGTAGAGTTTGTGATTTCTGTTTTACTATCTAGTAGAGTCTATTTTTCTGTTATGTAAGCATCATCTAGACAAAGGAGTCCCTTCATCTCATTTAAGATCTTAGGTAAAAATGGAGTGACGCTTGTATTGTAAATGACATTTTTCACCCAGGTATAGGGTACTTACTGCCATAGGCTTCTGGGGGACTTTGTCATGGTGTCACTCTATTTTAGAGACACAAGAGGAGTTCTCCTCATATAATAGGCTTTCAATGAAAGTTCTAAAAGCCCGGGAGCCCATGGAAAAAAAGACCAAGCTGCCCGTTTTCCTCATGGAAAGTACAACCTAAGAGAGATTTCCTGGGAGGAGAAAGAATAATTTCTCTGCATCAGACAACTATGACAGAATGTCTTTAAAAGATGGCAATTTCATAGGACGTGTTCATGTCCCCTGATCACCATTATCTTCCAGGTCCCACACACAGCTCCGCACACTCACGGTAGCTCTCACTTTTCCACGGTTCCTTGGCTGACTTTTCCAAGCCTACTGGTTTTGACAACTTTACTTATTTATTTGTTTCAGTACCTTGAAAATGAATGTCTTAGAAATCTCTAATAAAATCAAATCATAACATATTCATAAATTAAATTGCCATCTTTTCCCAAAGGCAACTAACTGAATTAAAAAGAGAAAAATCAAGCAGCTAATGTAATATCTATGCTGAGCCCTAATTCTAATCAGCATTGGTTTGCTCTCTGCTTCTGCCCTTGGGAAGCCCCTATGAACTCACTACTGCTTCCCATGTACATACTTTGAGGTTTTGAACTTGGTTAATTTCCATTACTTTAGGCCTCAGAGGAGTGTTTTAAGTAGTATTATTGATGAATATCCATTGACCTACCAAAAGAACCATTACATTTGGAAACACGTTTTCCTAAGTGAACGGACTGGGATAAACCTCGTTTGGTGCATTTCTAAATTCCTGCCATTACTCTATGACTGGAATTAAATGATTAGCTTCCCTTCTGGTGTTGATTTGAATTTTCTGTATTTGTAGCCATTTCTACTTCTCAAGCTCCTTAATGAATGTTTGTAGATTGCTTTTCCTGGAACTCTTACTGATACCCTGGCCAGATTTCCTCAGATTTCCCAATGCTTCCTGAGCAAAGATCAATGCTAATTTGCATGTCCAGCATCAAAAACATTGCCACTATCCTACATTGCCTGTATTGACATTTTGTTAACAGCTTGTCAAGGAGTGGTTGTGATATTCAGAAAGCCTCTAAATTATCCATTGCCAAGGTCAGAGGATTTCATTGCTATTGATTAACAATCTTACAAACTCTGCCCAAATTAGCGCCCAAACCAACTTCACATTAGTCTGCCACTCCCCCAAACAAATTCCTTTTATCTTAGAATCCATTGCTTACTTAGAGCTATGGAGTTTAGTGGGGTGAGGTTGAAGACCTTGAGGGTAGCTCATTAAGAGCCTGGATTGGTTGTTATTGCTTCTTTTTTCAGGTAGGTTTCACATTATAGGAAAGGCTGACCTGAAACTCAGTGTAGCCCAGACTGACCTGAAACTCATGCCTTTCCCTTGAACTCCAGAGTGTTTGGATTATAGGCATAAATCACCACAACGCATGGTTTGCCCACTAAATAATGTAACACATTATGGACAATAAATATATATTAAAAAAATATTTATTGTTAATGATTAGAAATACTATATTAACAAATCTTGTGTTGGTAACTCCATTTCCCTCCTCCCTGCCCTGAACCCCCTGAGGTCCCTCCCTACTGGAATTGCTGGAATGGTTGGTTGTTTTTGTTTGTTTTGAGATCATCTCCAGTGCTCTAACTGGCCTGGAACTTGCCATATGGCTAAGGATGACCCTGAGTTCCTTATTACCCTAATTACTGGGATTACAGGCAGTGCACCACCATGCATGCCTCAATGGCATCAATTTCTAAAATATATTAAAATTATATAATTTTTAAATTAGAAAAATAAAATATCTTATTTGCTATTGTCAAGAAGGTGCCTGTAGTCATTTTAAGGATTGGTGGTATTTCAGTGATTTCCGACATCCAGTGATGGCAATGTTGTTTACAAATGTGCTCTTTGAAGTCAAAATGCCTGGTTTCAAAAATGGATCTGTCCTGTTGCTGGTGGTCACTGCTAGACAGTGTTTCCAGGTTCTCGAATTTTATTAAAAGACATGAAAAAGCTCATAAAATAATAAAGCAGCAAGGTTTACTAGAGAAGAAAGCAAGAATAAAAGCTAGATATGCTTCAGGGAAGCTTTGAACTTCTAGAGTTAGAGTTCTCAGGAGAAGCAGCTGCCAAGAGGGTCTGCCTTCTGTGGAGTCCAAGAGAGGTTGGTTGCTTATGCCTGGGGTCTGAGTTATTTTTCAGTTGTGACTTGGATTTTGTTTGTCTTTCTTCACTTTACATGTTGGTTTTTTTTTTTTTGCTATGATGTGTCAGATTTTAATCATATACCCCCCAGACATGCACAGATACAATAAGGTAAACAGGGAGTTTGTTTCTCTAAAAGTTCATTTTTAGGCCAAATTTGCCTTACATTATCATCTTTGGAACATCATGATTAAAGTTTTATATTCCAGAGAGTCCAGTAGTATTGAAATGGGGGAGTGCCTCATAGGGCAATTGCAAGAGTGTTTATGATAATCCAGAGGAGTGGGCTCATTGTGAATTCCTCCTTTGCTCTCAGAATCTGCTTACAACTCTGCTGAAGCAGTTGGCATGACCTTGTCTTTGCACATAGTCCACCGTTTCTCCCAGAGTCAGTGCATTTGGAAGGCTTGGCATAAACTCTCTGGGTCATGCTCACGGCCACAGTTCAATTCATGTCTGCACAATTGTATACGACTAAGCCATCCATAACTGGCATATCCTCTGATAGATAAGTAACCATTCTGTAGTGCCTCACAGAGTCCCAAATGCAGGGGACACAAATGGCCAAGTGACTATGTTTTGAAATCTGTCACTACATCCATGCTGTGGTCTCAAGCCTCTGTTGCAGTGACCGCTGGAGGATGGAGTCCTCACAATACCCCCGGGTTCCTGCTCCTGGCTAAGGCAGCTAGCTGCCTCCTTTGATGGGCAGTCGTGTCCCTGGCTCTTTCAATGGCTGTGGTGGCACTTGTCTTGCTCTTGTTGATTCAGAACCCAAGTGACCTCCTAAGGGCCAGCATGCCTAGCCCCCATCTTCTCGTTGCTCTTAGGGGCATCTTTTTTTTTTTTTTCCTAATAAAACACTTTGTCGTTTCTGTCATTGAATATGCTTCTTTCAGGCTGGATGGCTGAATAACTCAAGTATTGCATGTCTAGGGATCAGGAAATGTACAGGGCACACAGGCCTGTCAACCAGCCCCCTCTACCAGCACTACCACATGCCTGAAGGGTTGGCTTCTGCAGAGGACCAGTGAGTGTCCACATGTCTCTGAATCACCAGTTTCCTCTCAGTGTCTCCTTCCTGTGTGATGTGAGTCTGACAGAACCTGTCACAGTGTAACCACCAATGAAGCAAGAACTCTACACCACACAACAAAAATCAAACACACAGAAACATGTCAACCATCAAGAAATATGTGCAGATACTGTGGCTTAGGCTTATCTATACAGTCACAGGGCAAGGGTATGCACGAGTATAAGTTCCTTATTATCTCATGGGTTTAAACTTATCTATAAAGTCTGTTTTAGGGCTGGAGAGATGGCTCAGCAGTAAAATGCACTTGCTTGCAAAGCCTGATGACCTGGGTTTGATTTGTCAGTACGCAAGTAAAGCCAGCTGCACAAAGTGGCACTTGCATTTGGAGTTCCTTTGCGGTGGCTGGAGGCCCATTTGAGCCCCTCCATTCTCTCTCTCTCTCTCTCTCTCTCTCTCTCTCTCTCTCTCTCTCTCTCTCTCTCTCCTGAACAATTCCTAAATAATTTCCTAAATAATTTATATATACATATAGATAATCTTTACAATACAATAAATAATCTTTAAATAAAGATTATATTTATTTATTTATTTATTTATTTATTTATTTATTTATCTAAAGATTATTTCTTTCAGTCTTGGAATGAATAATTGTTTTACAGTGATTGATTTGAATATTAATAAAATGAATACATTGCTATAGATCTAAGTGATCTTGTGGTCTCCTCATGAGGACACACCCTACACTTGTATCTGTTAAGAAACACAAGGGTTGAATTGTGTCCTTCCTTTTCCTCCTCAGACCTGATTGCCTCAGAGTATTTTTCGAAGCAGACTCAGGGCTTGTAGGTTTCATCATTGATCATTCCCATCATTCCCTTTGTTTACTTTCCACATTTAATCCATCGGCTACTGGAATTCCCTATTCAAAATATGAACAGTCTGACTACCTGCTATTACCTGTCTGTGGTCAACCTGTTCCCCAAACCCAGAACATGTGCCCAGTCCTAGCTGATCACGGCTCCGTGGCTTGCTCCAGACAGCAGACTGCTGGATTCAGAAGTGGACTCTGCTGGTGTCCAGCCTCACTTAGAACACATCTGGGGCCCCATCTTGGTTCTTCAGGGCCCTGTCCAGCCTGCCTAGGCCTTCTCATCTTATATTCCACTGTCCCCTGCCCTGTTCACTTTGATCAAACATAGGTTCTGTTTTTTACCTCAGAGTTTGCCCTTCCTGCCTCAGGACATGTTGGCTTGGATTTATTTTTAGATTAGTGTTCCATAAATTTTCACAAGACCATTCATTTCTACCCCCTTAGGCATGTGTTCAAATGTTCCTGTATCTAATTGGTCTCCCTCACCACCAGATATAAGATTACATTTCCTTGTAGGCACAGTCCTTGAACCTGGCTTCTTTCATTCAGTTCTTTCCCTCACCAACACTTTGTGCTCTGTACCTACTTCTTGCCTCTCTATCTAAAACTCATAAAAATTTAAAGTTTTTCTGTGCTAAGTGCACTGCCTAAAATAGTACTGAATGACCACTCTTCGAAAAGTTCAGGTTGGTTGAAATTCTACATGTAAATGAATTCTGAACTTGAGTGAAAATATTTGATTTATTAAGTAATAATATCAGTCAGATTTTTTTTCTAGAATGAAGTAAACCCCATGTTTTATAGAATTTGACTGGTCAGGATATGTTGAGTTAGGTTAATGTGTTCAATACTGATCTTGCAAACAAATGCTCAGTGACTACATCCCAAAATGTGATCATCGTGATTGACTGCTGTCACTCCTTGTTTGACTTGGCCTCATGATTGCTTATGACACAACTCAGATACTCTACTTGAAGGGAAAAGTTCTCCTTGCTCATTTCCCAAACCCCAAGCATGCATTAGAGCTGATGTGCACAGGAATAAGCATGGGGGAGGGGCAAGAACAATAGGTCCCTGGGATGGTTGTTCTTAGTGGTTTTGTTAGTGGTGTTATAGTTCTTCATGGAAAAGTGGTGCCTCTGGTTCAGTCTCTTATAGGTCCCTCTGTGGTACTCCGAAGACCTTTATTGTTCTCACACGATGTCTGTGTGACCCCATGGGTTTGCCCCTCTGCCCAATGGTACGTGGCCAGCATCCATCTGCTCCTTAGGCTTTTCTTGACCCTTCCTTCCCCTCACTCCCATATTGGCATTAGCCAAGGGAAGCATGAGGCTGTGGTGTGCTTTGGACTGTCCATCTCTCTGGCTGGGAGAGGAGGTCAGCCCAAATTCAACATAAGAAAAAGAAGTCTTTGATTTCTACCCTAAAGTCATTGGTCAGGTGAGCTTTCACTTCCTGATTGCTCTGAGAGAATTTACCCTTTTAATATCTACCTTCATCACATGTAATTGTTCCCAGTTGTCTACTAAATGCTTTCCTTCTGGTAGGGTTTGCAACTAACAACAAAGTACTATTAAAAGATTCGCCTCTTCCAAATTTTCCCTTACTAAGTAGTTTGGCCATCTTTTATCAGAGCAGGGCAAAACTTATAGAACAAGCTCACGAATTCTTCCTTTGTGAATTCTGCATGTATTTATTACTAAGACGTTCTTACTGTTTTATGGGATCTGTGTTTCTGAAAATTATTTTACAATTTACTTTTGGCTTACTGATAATAAGAATTTTCTTTTAAGGTGGGTTTTTGTCTTAAAAATAATAAGACTTTGTCCTAAATATTCTGGGAGGCTAATGACTTCAGGAACTAAATAAATGCTATTTAATGACAGTTCTGTGCTTAGCTATTTAGTGCAGAAAATAAACGAAGAAATAAGTTGAAAAGTTTATTCCATATTATCCCACTCATTAGGATTTTATGTACATGGATTCATTTTAGTGAAATGGCCCTACTCTGTTCCAACCACTATTTCTGTTCTATCAATTTTCATATTTAGAAAATATTCATGATAAAAAGCTTTTGGATGCTGATAAGAAAAAGTGTCAAAGCACTCAATTACATTCCTGTTAAAAATACATTTTCATTTTTTATTTTAGGAGCTGTTGTGGGTATGTTCATGTTCTCCCAACATTTTCTTCTCTCTGTGTGTGTGTTTTACCTTATCTTATCTGACCTTAATACGATTGATTTTAGCTGGATGCAAACTTTCTTGCCTTCTTATCTTGTCTATTACCAGTGATTGCATCAACAGAGCTTTACTTTCCCTATTCTTTCAGATATATTGACCGGTAGAAGACAGTGCTGTGGTTGATGCACAAATATTGGGTCATCTAGAGTTTGCCTATCTTCTCTTCTCTTTGTTGAAATTATGGTAATGACCCTCACTTCAAAACTTTCTCTAAGTCACATTGTTAACCTAACCAAGTATCAAGAATTTAGAAGTTTCTTCTCGATTTCCTATTTTCAGCATCCTTGAGAAATTTAATGGATTTTTATGCACATCTAGTCAGGATCTTTATTCCAGTGTGACTGTATTTCTGTACGTCTATATTTCTTGTCTATAATCTTCCTAAACATTTCTTAGAAGTCACCACCTCAGTGCCATCATACACACAGAGAACTTATCCACACCTTTCCATGGTCACTTCTGATTCTCTAGGCAGAAATGATAAAATTGTCTTTCTTGGGAGAAAAATAAGAGTGGAGAAGTTATAGGACTTTTATCACTTCATTTCTGCCTCGAAATATAGCTCTGGTTTTATTTGCTTTATATGCTGAGCTCTCAGAAAGAATTTAGTTACACCATAAATATTCACAACACACAACTTCCCTAGGGGAAAATAGACATTTGAACAATTTTGGTGTGCAAATGAAATCCAAAGAGTGGAGTCCCTGCTGTAACACTCCACAGTGGAGCTATGCTTTCCACTTGATCTCTGAACCTGAGTCTCTCCAAAAACAACAAATACTGCAACAGCTCTGTTCACCCCATGGAACATTTCTCTATTGCTTTCATTCTCCCAAGAACAGCACTGCTTAAATCACATCATCTTTCCTGACTATTCATGCGTATCTTAAATTTCAACAGTCTTGATTAGTACTCAATATAGCACTCAGTATTATTGTTATTGTACATGGTATTAAAATATTATACAATATCAAGGTTCCAAAGCTAATTTTCAAGTCTCATTATGGAGTGATATAACAGTATGCATCCCCTTTGCTTATACTGGTAACAGAGCCTGCCATGTTCCCTGTCATGTAAATTCTAAATCGCCCTGTGCTCTTTGGGGTGATGAGTATTGGAGAATAAATACTAACACTGTGAAGGAGGGGGAAACCCTCTATGAATATACTTTGCTGATATTTAGCTAGAAGTAATCTTGGAAAATGAATTGAGTCAAACTCTAAGCCTTAGACAAGGATTATTGCTTACAAGTTAATAAAATAAGAAATACAGCAAGCTTAAGTATGCTGTAATGCTACTTATTCATTTTCCTTCCTCTGAGACACTTCTTCAGAGTCTCACAACCTGGGTAAGTGCTCCTGGAGTGTTTCCTTGGAGTGTCCTGTGGATATGTCCACCAAAAGTATGCATCACCATACACCAAAATTTACTACTAACTAGTCTTAGGGCTTCTTGAGAAAAGGAATGTGACTTTTCCCTAATAGTTCTGAAATTCTAATACAGTACTAGAAGAGGACATGGATTGTGAATATCAGTTATTGGAAAAATGGACCACCAATTAAAATTGCTTTTCAAACTAGGCTATTTGTAACTCGAAATAAAATACCAATCTTCTCTACTACAAAGAATTAAGAGTGCTGAGCCGGAGAGATGGCTTAGCAGGTGCTGTGTAGAGTATAATGATTTCACTTTAATTTTCACTATTGTTGATTTCCTTCTCCTATCATTTTCTAATATTTCTAGCACCTTCTACAAGTTGACATTTAAGGCAATTCCGACTATCTTATAGTACAACAGCCTTCTCTGTCGTTATGCATGTTGTGTGTTCTCTTGGAGAATTTTCATTTCATTTCAATTATTTGGTGAAGAGATGTAAATAGTTAAAACTCACATGAAGGGTTGCTTTCCAAAGGGTTATTTTTTAAATTTTTTTCTTCAGAGCTTCCATAATTATAGACCATAAACCATTATGATTCCCTCTCCACCCTCCCCCATATTTCTTCCCCTCTCAATTAGTCTCTGTTTTATTTCGGTGTCATTATCTTTTCCTACCATTATGTGTAGGTATTATCAGGCACTGCAAAGTCATGAATGTCAAGGCCATTTCGTTTCTGGAAGATTGCATTATAAGCAGACCTACCCTTCCTTTGGCTCTTATAATCCTTCCACCACCTCTTCCACAATAGACCCTGAGCCTCGGGAGGTGTGAAAGAGATGTCCCAGTGCTGAACACTCCACTTTTGTTTGATGATCAAGGTATCTATATTTCAGCTGAAATTGGATAAGTGAGTTTTTATTTAGTTTTATTGCCATTCAGTATATACTTTAAACCAGTCTTTAGACAATGATATTCAGAATAAGTTTCTCAATGGCAAAACCAGGTCTAGTTCTGCTTTTGATCTTGTGTCTCTGACAAGCAGTAGGTGATACATATTTGCCAAAATAAGATGAACTGAATTAAGTTCTTTGTGTCATTTTAAAGAACAACTTAAAAACACCGAATAGCAACATTAGAATCATAAATTTTAGGCTTTTAGCATAATGCTCAGTGTTCAGTTTTTTCTCTGGCATGAAAATATTTGTAATTGATATTTGTGAGTTTTCTCCCAGCAATGCTGAAGAATGTTCTTGATGCCTAAACTTAACTGTCAACAATTTGTGGCAATGTACCTAGAAATGGCCACTTGGAATGGTGGTCTCTCAGAAGCCTTCTTTTCCTTCATTTCATTTGTAAAATATTTTTATTAATTTATTTATTTACAAGGGGAGAGAGAGAGGAGAGAGAGGAGAAAGA
>PVHP010038587.1:0-16674 GCA_004024765.1 Zapus hudsonius | reverse complement strand
AGAGAGAGAGAGAGAGAGAGAGAGAGAGAGAGAGAGAGAGAGAGAGAGAGAGAGAACACCAGGGCCACCACCTTGTGGGTGTGGTTTTTATATGGGTACTGGGGAATTGAACCCAGGGCCTTAGGCACTAGAGGCAAATACCTTAACCACTGAGCCATCTCTCCAGCCCTGGGGTGGCTCATCTCTTGCCAGGATGTCAGCTATTGGCCTGTGGTTCATTGGTAGGGTTAGAGGAGCCACAGCTCTCTCGCTGACTTCTGATAAATACAAACATAATCTCCATAGGAGAGTGAGATCATTACAGGTTAACTGAGATACACATTTCTGAATTGGCTAGATTCTATTGTTAGTAGCCTCTTTGTAAGTCACTTATAAAGTGAATTTCTTTTGGGGGGCCCAAGATTTTGGTTCCCAGTGCATTTCGCCCTGAGTCCCCAGTTCTAGTTAAGGGCTCCTTGTCACTGAGTGGATTACTTGGCCAAATTAAAAGCTGTTGATTGCCTCCCCCAGGCTTTGGCTCCTCCATTGCACAAGTACTCATTTCATGGTTTGCTGTTCTCTCCCAGTACGCAGTGTGTTCAGCCTACTCATGGTGGTAGGCTTCGTTTCATGTTAGTGGTCTCTGTTTAATCCAGCTGTCATTCACCAGCTCCCCTGGCAGTTTATGTAGTGCCTTCCAGCACTGCACTACCATCTGGGGCCTGGTTACCATTCTGGACCTCACAGGGTCTCTTGTTGCTGATATATGGCTTTCTGTGGTTTCTTTGGCAACAGGATCTTACCTCAGGCCTGGGGTGGGCATTCAAGAGCTTTGACAGAATCCTGTCATCCATGTCTCATGGGTCACTTTGGTCAACAACTCAGTGAGGAAAGGAGCTGATGACTGGGACCAGGAGTTGCCAGACTGGTCAATTTTTCACAGGCTTAGACTCTCTCCCCTTCTATTTGTGGCCCCTCTTGCCAGACAACACGCACTAGTTGCTCAATTGGTTATATGATGAATGTGAGGATTTTAGGATTTTGAACCAATTTTGGTTTAGCTTCATGTTTAAGTCATCCCCTCCCCCCATTCCTTACCCCTCTTTCATAAATTCTCACTTCTCACAACAGGTTTGCCCAGCTATCCCCTTACTAGGCATCTACCCACAAGATGTCACATCTCAGCAAAGAGACATTTGTGCAACTATGTTTATAGCAGCTCAATTCGTAATAGCCAAGAATTGGAATCAAACCAAATGCCCATCCATGGAGGAATGGATAACAAAACCATGGTATATTTATACGATGGAATTTTCTCAGCTGAAAGGAAAAATGACATATCAAAATTTAGAGAAAAAATGGTCTGACTTGGAGCAGATCTTACTAATTGAACTCTCAGAAGAACTGTAAGCTCTACATAAAACATTTTAAAGTACCATTCTTAACCCTGGTCATTGCTACAATTATATGGGTAAATTCTAAAAATTAATTTTTATTGTAAATCCAATATAATAGTCCCTCTCAAATTAGTAAAGTGAAGAGTAAATGGCCATCCATTTAAAGATGTAAATAAATCTTTTAAAAAGTAAAGAAAGCAAAATCCAGTCTTATTTGGGCAGGATGCAAGGCTCTCACAAAACTCTAATGTCATGAGCTCCCAAATTGATTTTCACAGCCTTTATTATGCATTCTTCTTAGGTCATAGGTTATTATATGACCCTTCCTATCTATCATCTATCTATCTATCTATCTATCTATCTATCTATCTATCTATCTATCTATCTATCATCTATCTATCATCTATCTATATATCATCTATCTATCTATCTATCTCTATCATCTATCATCTCTCTCTCAATATATATAAATCTGTCCACTCAAAGTTAATTGTGCTATGTCAAGTGTTACACATATTTGGTTATCATTAAACAATCACTTAAAAATGACAAAGGCATGGCCCATTCATGTTTTTGGAAGCTATAGGGCTATGCATGGTTGAATCTCCACAACTCTGAATTTTTTGTGTGTGTGAAGGTACTTGAAAAAGTACATAGAGAGTTGAGAATGATACTCTTGATGTCTATTGATAGGTACAATATTTGCTTCAATTAGAAAAACTTCATCAATCATGTGAGAGGAATCTCTTTAGGATAGGACAGTTGCAATTTTTTTTTTTTGTTTGGATACCATGTTGCTGGAGGAAAGTTCTTGAGCACAAGTTGAAACATTTCCCTTTGGCTCTCTTACACTTCACCTCAATAACACCTATGTGTTCTTTATCTTTTTTAATGTGTTGTATTTCACTTGTTTATTGCATTTCTCCATCCTTTTGGCTTTAAGTAAAACAAGTCAATGAATTTGTCAGCTAATAACTCCTATCTCTCCTGAATGAGCTGTACCAAACTGTATGTTTTTAGTGATGTGAAAGCTTTTGTGTGTGCATGTGTGAGTGTGTGTGTGTGTGAAAGTGTGAGTGTGTAATGAAAGACAGAGATATATAAAAAAGGAGAGATGACAGGTAAATGAGAAAAACATCATGCAACCAGAAACTTAGTATTAAATAATAAGTAAAAATCCTAATAATTAATAAAAGGCAATAATTTGAGGAACAAAATATTTTAAAGGCTCTCAATTACTAAGGAGCAGATAGCAATTCAAATAAGAGCTGAGTTTCCATTATTAGTAAATATGTTTTTATCCATGGAAAAAAATAATATCAACTTTCAATATAATGCAATTTAATGATAGAGATATCAGAGACATTTTACTTTGTTCTTTAAATTTTAACTTCATTACACATAAATGTTTTCTTAATGATAATGAAAATATGTAAATATTCCATTAGATTCATTAAATGTCTATAATCTCTCTCCCTCTACAAGTCTCAGTGTGTCCTTATAATTATTAATAAAGTGATAATTTTTCCATTTGGAAATTCTAACAAATGGAGGTGATATGTCGCAGTAAAGTTTTCAGAAGAAAATTACTGCCTTTAATCCTATATCCTTTTCATGAGTCTAGCTCATTGATGCAAAATATTAAACTATTGAACGAGAAAATAGATTCTATGCAAGAGATACTCTCTTTAGAGGTAGGAAATCTGTAGGACTAAAGACAAGATTGTCTGAGGATGAAATTCAAAATAACAACTAAAGAAATTACATGATTATTTAATTCTTTCCCTAGGGAAATTGTGAAAGCAGAAAGGCTAATGAAAGTTAACTGTGGCATAAAACTTTTCAAAAAACCTTAGATTATGTATAATTTGTGACTGTTTCTCTTCATCAAAATCTCTGCTTGAGATAGTATGACTGAGTGGACATGATTTTGAATAACATTTTGTGTGAATGACTTTTTGAGTTGCCACAGTGATTAAATCTTATGTTCCTTTTCACGTTAAGTAAAACAAATTTTCTGTCTCCCTCCAAATATTGATACAACAGCCATTGAAAAGCAAGGACATTTGGAATTGCAACTATATAAATACACCACACTTCTTTCTGCTTATTAGTTTTATAGCTTCAATTTGTACTTTCCCTAAATCAGGTAATGAAAATAAATCTTATATTATTAGCAGTAATACTTTCATATGGTTAAATTGAAAGTAAACTTTCAAAATCTTGGCTATAATTTTTCATCCTTCTCTGTCCTTATTTGAAATTATTAAAAATGATTTAGAAGGATTTTCATTTTATGTACAATATAAGCCAGTAGGTGGTGGTAGTATTTTCTCCAAGCAGTGCAAGACTACTTTCATTAGTATGTAACCCCAAAAGAGGTGATCATTTTCAGAGCTTCAGCAACTTTTGAATGATACATACATAAACTTCTGTCAAATATTTTCTTTACTTTAGCTCCTAACTTTGCTTATAAGTAAAACTAGGTATCAGAGATTGGAAGTAGGTGATGGGAAGGAAATTCTTTCATAAATGTGGATGTTATAAATTAAATTATATAGCATTGACTATTATATTTTTTCTCTTAATAATAGATGCCATCTATTACATTGTGTAATGGCTTGATCCAGGTGTCCCCCACAAACAAATGGATGTGTTCTGATTGATTGATCCTCAGCTGATGGCAGTTTGGTTTTTGCAACCTCTCTGGAGCTGTGTTGTTGGGGGTGGGCTTATGGGGTTATAAGCCAGCTTCCCCTTGCCAGTGTTGGGCACACCTTCCTGCTACTGTTTGCAGTGCTGTGGTGGTGGTGATGTCTGCCCCTCTACTCATGCTATCATTTTCCCTGCCAGGATGGAGTCTCCCCTCGAGTGCATAAGCCTAAAATACACCCATTTCTCCACTTTTGCTTGGGTTCTTTCTGCACAGCAACAGAGAAAGTTGATTACAACACATTGTAAAATTGAAATTAAAGATAAAAAGTGGGGTATGCACATATCACTAGTGAGTGATTTTAACAGACTTTCTCTTTCATTGTGACTCAGGCATTGTGAATATCCTGTGAGAAAGGTTTTGTAGACTCTTCTCTTTGTTGTTCCTTCAAAGTAACTCAAAGAGTCTGACTGTGTATTCATATATCATATACATATTGCCCTGGGTTGGGATTTCCTGTAAATAGAAATGATATTTTCCTAGTTAATGTACAAATCACCCATTGTGTGTACATATGTGAAAGGTCTCTTCTGTTTGATATCCATAAGCAATGTAATGACAGGGAAAAGAGAAGGTTTGAAAGCTAACAAGAAAGAAGTTCTTTTAGAACAGAGGAGAACTCCTAAAGTTCTCCTAGTTGGGAGTTACCTTGAGCTTGAGATAATTTTACCTGAAAAGTGTTCAGGGGTGTCTGTGTGTGTGTGTGTGTGTGTGTGTGTGTGTGTGTGTGTGTGTGTGTGTGTGTTTGAAGTCTATTCCTAATTTTAACTTAATTTTAACTTAAAATTAAAAGTAGGAATACTTTTAGAAATAAAATGAATGTAGCTCTCCCTCCAATTTCATGTTTTAGAAACTAGCAACTAGAACATAAAGACAGGCCAAGACTTCTATAAGTTTGGATATAAAGTAAGAATAATTTAGAACATGAGCTGCCCAAAGTCCAGACCCTTGGCCACCAACTCAGGCATGACCCTGTTGCATATCATAAATGTAGATTCTAAGACCTTACGTACCTAACACCTAAGTCATAGCTGCAGTTTCGTAAGACCTGATGGGGAACTTCTGTCATATCAAACTTCCACAAAAACGGAGAAGATGCTGAGCTAAAGAAAAATCTATTTAGGCTTTTCCTGGAGAGGAAGCAGCAATGGACTGAGTTGCAAATGTGATTTGCAATTACTAAAGTCCTTATTTTCCTATCATGGTATTCTATGTAATTAAACACATTGCTCTTTAAAAAAAATCAACCCTGATACAAAGGAATACCAGCAACAGAAAAACTGGACAGATGGCCAAACATAAGAAGAAAAGACAAGTCAAGAGAGCTGTGATTATAGGGATGATCGAATCTTAAAGATCATTGAATTCCTTCTTTCCCATGCACAGGTAGCCAGTGAAAAAGTCCTCAAAATTATAGTTTTATCAAGATGGGTCCTGGAAAACGAAAGGGTCCTGGAAAGTGTGACTCTTTTAAACTGGTGTCACAGTTCTTATGAAGCTGAAAGAAAGAAAAAAAAATCCCAGAGAAGCTCACACAACATTTTAGAGATGTGTTTATCAGCACCAGAAGGAAAGCAAATGAAGTGCAGGAACTCGAGTGAATTTTCAATTATTCTACAAAGTTTTCTATAAAAGTGAATCTGGTAATACTGCTTGTATATATAAACATTTTAAAACAGTTTTTGCTATTAAAAATAATTACCTTTGGGCTGGAGAGATGGCTCAATGATTAAAGATTCATGCTTGCAAAGCCCGATGGACTGGGTTTGATTCCACTGTATCTTTGTAAAGCCAGATGCACAAAATAGCATATGAATCTGGAGTTCCTTGGCAGTGGTACTAGGCCCTGGCACACTCATGCTCACTCATTATTTAATACATGTATGGATACATATACCAATGTATTTACACACCCTATTTATATATGAATTATATGTATATCACTAAAAATCATGTACATTTATTCTTTCATTTCATACATACATCGATATGTACTATATTCATACACTTTCTTCTCTTCTGTGCTGAATTGGGCAGAAAAAACTCCATTTACAAAATGAAAAAAAAGGTCAGACATGAAAACGTGTGCTTAGAAAATGGAGCAAGAGGAAAATCTATTAGATCCTACATAAGCACTTGATGGATAGTTGAGCAAAAATATTAGCAGTAAGTTTGGCAAGAATTCCTGTAGTTTAACTTCATTAGTTTCAAAGTTAATATCATTTTAGGCTGAGAAAGACTTCTCTAAATATAAACAGTCAGAGATATTGAACTTCATCAGCTAACACCTTGCCAGGATTATCTCACCACAGCAAGAGACTTGGTAGGAATTAAATGACCCCTAATTCTAATTTTTCTTCTCAGATAAGGATAGCCTGAGCTCAGGGTTGGAAGCATCAAAAACCCTACTTAAAAAAATCTTTATTAAAAAACTTGATAAATTGTTTAGGGGTTCACTTTAAACTTATAATTTGCAGATATGATAGCATGCTTCAGTTTGTCAGTGTACAGGGAGGTAGAGCCCTCTCTATGATACCATAATAGGATGGCCTCCTGAAGCCCAGTGAGTGAAATCTTTCCTTGAATCCAGGCATTGGGATCAACAAAGGAAGTGGAGGAGGCGAGGGCGGAATCACAAGATCATGAGTAAGGTAGGCAGACCTAAGAAGTCACTATGCACGACACAATAAAGTCATAGAATTGGGTGTTTGTGCAGCATGCTCTGTGGGAGTGGAAGGGAAAGAGAATTCCACAATCCGACTGAATAAATTTACAAAGACGGCCTGTCATCTGCTGGTTAGTAAAGCATTAAGTGCTATTTTGTGTTCCCATTATTTTTTATATATGGATCAGTTTCTATTATATTGTTTGAATCATAATAAGCTTTGGTCAACAAAGATATATTTGCTCCTTTGTGTCCCCCAATTTGTGTCTATAAATTAATCATTATTTTCTTATTTATTTGGTGGACTGTATGCACAGATTCCCCTTTCCTTTGTGTTTTTTTTCTCCTCCTGAAGAAGAAAGGTGTTGTTGATCTTATTGAAGAAGTATAAAATTGCATGTCATTAAATACTCAGCAATAGTTTGAAAGAACCCAAACTATTAACCCTTAATTTTTTGGGTATGTGTCCATCTATTACATGCGTTTTAGAGATATGTGATGGGAACAGTTTTTCCCAGAAATACCTATGAACCTAAATATGTAATGCTGACTACTCACTATATTCCTTTAAATTCTACCTGCTTTCTTTCTACATATTGCTAAATTTGTTTAAAATTCATATTTTACATATTAAATATATGTTAATTGTATCTGTTTATTTTTTAAAACTAAAGCATAGTAGTATATTAAATAGAAATTTGTATAAGACTATTTTCTACCTTATCTGATTTTTATACATGTTTCTATTAGAAAATATTTTAAATATGTTTTTTGTTGTTGCATTACTATTCCATTATGGAGTGATGTCCACAGGTCTGAATTCAACTAGTCACATCCTTTTAGGGCAGACACTCAATTTTACAACTGGTTTAAAATTGCAAGTAGTATTGTAGTAAGAACATCTATGACAGGATAGCTAGAGTTTCAAGTGAAGTGTTCTATGAGAATAAACACCCTAAGTCTATCCTTAGACATCATGACACATAAGTGCCCATATGCACATGTTTATAATAGGTAAACTCACATGCACATATACACATCAAATGCAAAAGAACAAGAAATAGCTAATTAAATTTCCAGCATCATTTAGTAAGAATTAATTTGGAAAACTATTGAATCATGGTGACATTTTTTGTACACTAGGTGGCTTTTTATTCCGAGCTATGAATCAGTTTAAAAAATGATACTTTGATCTATTTATTGATTTTCAGCAGTGTATACCTCAAAATGTTAAAGTCCAGAAATTGTACTTATACTTTTCTGTTTTATAGCTCAAGATTCTGCTAGTTTTAAAAAAAATTAAGTTGTTTATTACATTCCATTCTAGTGTTATTTAGGCATTTACAAAATGTATTAGACTTTTTTTTAATTTGTGCAAGTTTTCTTAGGACTATACTTATTTTGGGTGATATGTTTTACTGTGATCAGATGTATAACTAATAGAAATGCCAAAATTAAGCTTTAGAGAGACCAATAGTGAAGTTATAAGCTAGTAAACTGTAGCTCTGGAATCAGGACTTGTTACTATAGGTTTCCAGCCTGGTACTTAACCCTAGGGAACAGTTATTCATAGGCTGAAGAAAGCCTTCTGTGGGGATCCTTGCTGATGAAGACCATTCCCTTTCTCTAGAGGAGACACACATTATGCACATAAAACTTTCTTGTAATCTGGATCTAGTAGGAAAAGAAGCACAGGACCACACTATGTCATACTCTGCTGTCTGCATGAGTTAGACAATAAAATGAATAGGAACATGTACCACAATTGCCATCATAGAAATAGTGTCTTTGGGGGTGGACTGGGCTGAATGGAGTGGGGTCTGGGACATGATTGGAACATTAAGTTGGCCCTAATGACATTTCTTTGAAATAAAAGGGTTTTTTTTGTATGTGTGTGTGCTTTCAAAATGATTTGGGATTCATGTTTCAGTGAATCTAAGGAACATTTTTAATAAGCCAAGCGATTTATTCTTTTTTCATGGTTTACTTCAATTTACTGTATTGCCTCTTCATGCAAACTTGTCCAAGTTTTATTTCTTTCGTTGTATGGGTATTTGATCATGTGGGCAAAGATTAATGAATTCAAAGAGTGTAAAAGGGGAGAGAGGTAAGTAGAAATATATATATATATATATATATATATATATATATATATATATATATGTGTGTGTGTGTGTGTGTGTGTGTATATATAGAAATATATATATATATATATATATTATATATATATATATATATATATATATATATATATATATATATATATATATACACACACACAAACCTTGTGGGGATGGGAGATGGTACAGAGCTCATTGGACCTTATCTAGTAGAAAAATGACACATCTGAATGGCCATAAGAAATCATTATGGACCAGTGAAATTCCTGATATGATATGATTAAAGCCTTTTCTGGAAATCACTGAGATCTGCACCTAATAAATCCTCTGAGGCTCATTTCTGTAAAGGATGATAACTAATAAGTCTCTCCCACCAATGCTATGATAGTCTTAGCAAGATCTACTCAAAGAACAACTTCATAATTAAATCTAAGAGAACCAGTAACACTGCATAAATTCTTAATTTGTGGATGACTATTCAGTACAGCTTTTATGTGTATGAAACATTCCTCTTATATTTTTAAAAAATATTTTCCCACTAAACATTGCATTCATATATCATTAGGGAAAGCAGTGATTTGAAAAGTAGAATACAGAAATACAAATAAATAATTTATAAAAATATACAGAGCTTGGACACTAAACACAGTTTGAACATACACAGCCCTAATGCCTGTTTGTAGTTGTTTATGTTGTTATTTCATTATAAAAGAATAATATTAGAAATACATGCATTATTTTCCTTCTCCCCTCAGCAACAACACACAATGAAAAAAACTGGCTACCTCTTCTATATTTCAAAACCCCCTCTCCCATGGACTGGTCCAGCAGTCTCACTGAGGAGGGGCCCGAGTGGGTTGAGGACAGGGTGGAGGAAAATGGGGGTGCCACCACATGATTTTTTCATACAATGTATCTAATTATTGATAATAAATAAGTTTTAAAAATGAAAATATAGTAGATAAATGTAAAGGAGGAGAACCACATTATTTATTTATTTGTGTGTTTATTTAGTTGCAAGCAGAGAGAGAGATAGATGAATGGTTACATCAGGTCCTCTTGCCGCTACTAATAAACTCAAGATGCAGGTACCACTTTGTGCATCTTGCTTTACTTAGGTACTGGGGAATTGAAGCCAGGCAATCAGTTTTTTATCAGGCAAGAGCCTTTAACCACTGAGGCATCTCTCCTGCTCAAGAGAACACTTTACAATAGAAATTTGCATATGACATTTCAATTTGATGTACTAAACACTCAAAACCATCTTTACAAGTAAACTTCAGAGACTGCCTTTGCACTACATTTCCAAATCAATGGCTATGAAGCTCATATCATATAAATATAAAGATTTTCTTTGATCCCTAGTAAGCTGATAAGGCAATGCAAGACTAGACCACCCCTATGGGAAATATTAAGGACCAACCTTAGCCTATTTGGGCCTTGGTTAGTTCCTACAAATAAGCTTGACTATCAGCCCCACATCAGTGTTTGGTTTTGTTTTTTGTTTTGTTTTGTTTTTGGTCCTTTCATCCTCTTACCCACCTGAGCATTCCCACCTTGACGGCTTTAGTTATAATGAGAAATCACATGTGGACAATTTTCTAGTAACATACCTACCATAAGGGGCAGAGCTCCTTTCTGTAATCATAAGCTTGGAGCACTACAGAAGGCTTCTAAATTGTAAAAAGAAAGGAAATTGGAAGGAGAAACTGGAGATATTTTTCTCCCATGAATTAACACAAATACAGATTTATGGACTACACATGTGTTTTGTTTTTACTGATGCTTGTAACCAGGGGCACCTGTAAGACAGAGCCAAAAGGGAAGAATTAAAATCAATGGAAGAAAAGAAAAATGTAATAATAAGCCGCATTTCAGGCTTTGATTTGGTGCCTAGTGTGTGAGACATTAAAACTCCCTTTTCCTGGAAAAGGTTTTATCATTTCACTTATGTAATTTAACATACAGTAAGAAGTCTGAAATATAACATTTTTAAAAAAAGATTCTTTCAGTGTTTCCAACAATGGAAATGTTGAGCTAAGTGTAGAAATTGTGGGATCAGTTAGCTTATAAATAATGATCCTTTATGCCGGCATTGGGAAATCCCTGTTCCCACAGCTAGTTCAATAAAGCAATTAATATCAATAAATGCTGAAGAAAGCAAATCTCTGTTCACTTTTGTCTGGATTAGTTAACATGAGAAAAATCCTACCACTTTTCTCAAGTATTTAACCTTCTCATAGGAAGATATCCAATTAGGTGGATTATTTTTATAGACATATTTCTACTATCACACATTGTCATTGTCTTCATTTAATAAAATTATTTAACTTTCTCCTATCTTAGCAAATATTCATTGTGGCTTTATATTTAGACCATACACTTGTGGCACATATGTGCTGTCAGTGTAACTTCCTATTTTTTTTTCCTGATAGGCTTATATTTAGTTTGCCCTTACATCACTATCTTTGAAGAAAACCTTTTTCTAAAATTCGGATGCAAAAATTTATTATCAACTACAAAAATATGGACACATTTCATACAGTACATTACATGGCCCTCACTATTTGGCATTTGAGAGAATGAGATATTTGTAAAAGACTGGTTATTTCAGAGAATCTGTATAATCTATGCAATAGCAAAGTATTGTCATGACATTGGGTGAGGTTTAGTTGACATCATAGATAGATATGCATTTGGACATTCAAATGTTCATGATCAGCATTCAGTAAACCAATTTCAGGAAATAACTGAACTCTCACTGCCTTTGGCAAGATCACTTGAGATTTCACATAAAACGGAAAAGATATCATCTTGTGTAATCCAAGAAATGTGGTAATAAGGTAAGAGTTGAAATGCATTATTGCTGTAAGAAACTCATGGCTCATGCTTGGTTCATAACACACCCTGTTTCATCAGAGTTGGCATCCAAGACCTGTTCTGTCTGGACGGTCATAACGCACTGCAGGATTTGACCTGCCAATTCTTACACCTTCCTTTTACAAGCAAAGGGGTTTAAAGCAGATTTCAGTATTGCTAAAATACAATACCCTTCATTGGTTCTCAAAAAAAGACAAACCCCTCATGCTGCCTATAAATTTGATACAAAAAGAGAAGGCTAGCTTTTAATGTACTTAACTGTGTGAATATATACCTGATGATTTTATATATACCAAAGTTATAGATAGTTAAAATTTACAGGAAGACCCAAATTACCAAGCCTTAAATAGTTCAGTTTTGAAAATAAGTTGTCACCTGAAATCAATGCTTGACATTTTAAAAACATACTATATATCTGCAATTTTAGTATCACAACAATGTTTTGATTTATTTCCATCCAATCTTGATTAAATTTTTAAAACAGTAAACATATTTCTTGCAGAAATCACATTTAAGCATTTTTTATAAGAAAATAATAAGAGAATTTTCAGAGATGTAGAAATTTACTTTTGCAATATTAAAAGCACCCCCCCTTGTTACAATACGTGTTTATGTGCACTTGCTGGTTGAAGTCAGAGGTCAAGGTCTGGTCTCTTCTTCAATAGCTGTCGACATTATTTTTGAGACTAGATCTCTCACTGAACATAGAGCTCACTGATTTGGCTAGACTGCCTAGCCGCCTAGCACCAGGAATTATCTTGTGTCTAGTTTTCCAGCTCTGGGATTTCAGGAATGAACACCACCATGTCCATATTTGACAGAGCATCCAAATTCAGGCTCTCAGGCTTGAGCAGCAAGTACAAGCACTCTCCACACTCAGCCATCTCCTCAGACCTCAAAGGAACCCTTGACATGGAAGAAGGAGTATTTGGAGGCACACATCCACTGTGAGAAAGTGAGAGGAAATTGAACATTTTCTGTTTCAACCATCTCAAATTTATAAATTCTCTTAACGTGTTTTTTTATGTTTCTTCATACAAAACAGTCAACCTGGAAGTGTTTTACGTGGAAATTGAACTCTGTGCAAAAGGGTTTATTATAATGATGCCAATAGTAAAGGGCTAATGATATGTTGTCCACATGTACTGTGTGATAAGCTTTTTATTTGTAGATCATGGTAGATTCACAGAGAGTTGTGAAAACAATGTGGAGAGATCTTATTGTGCCATTTATCCTGTCTTCCTTGACATCTTGAATGAATAAAACCCAACATTATATAATAAGTATATTATTATTGACACAACAAAATTGGCCATGTTCTACTTTCTCCAGGTTCACCCAGGCTTCTCTGTGTTTGTTTGTTTCCTTACCTATATACAATATTGTCATGCTTCATGAAGGGCCTGGCACTGAAGGGGTCCCTCAGCAAACTTCTGTCTCACATTGCCCATTTCTTACTCTCACTCACAATGTTTCCTATAACTTGATAACTATTAATTCCGGATAGTTACTACTTTCTAGCAATTTTAGCTTTTAGACATACTCTTGTGATGATCATGATACCTGCTCTCAAATGACAGCTATTTTACTCCAAAATATCTCAAAGCTCAAGGGGTGCAATGATGGTAATGAAGATGTGTTGAGATCTCTTGAAGTTCTTCATTTAATTTCAAAGGTGGCAGTTGTCTATTTAATAATTGAAAAACAACAACAACAGACAAATTGAGTTTTCTGGGATCAATGATAAGGCTGAGCCATCTGTGAAACTGTGAGGAACACAAATGATACTCATGCTTGTTTATAGCATCTCAAACTATAAAAGGGGGGTAACTGCATGGGGCCTAAGCAAAAATGGGAAACACCTCTATAATTAAAACTTTAAGAAACTAAAAATGAAATCAAAGAGGGAACCAGATGATGGAAAGTACTTCCATCCTCTTGGCTAGGCCAAAAATAATTTACATATTTAACACAATCCAAATCCAAAATCCAATGATGTTCTCCACTGGGCTTGATAAAATAATCCAAGAATTCATACTGAATCAAAAAGAAAATGAGTAGCTAGTCAAAAGGAGAAAAAAAATCTGAGCGTTTCATAATTCCTAATCTCAAATGATAAAACAGGGTAAAAGTAACAAAGACGGAATGGAACTGGCACAGAAACAGATAGAAGATCAATGGAATAGAAAAGTGGACACACATATAAATGCACACTGCTTTGGCCAACTAATCTTTGACAAACAAGCCAAAAAGCTTTTGGGGTTAAAAAGTAAATTAATTAATTAATTAATTAATTAAAATAAACAGTCTATTGAAGAAATGATGCTGTTAAAACTGAATATTCACCTACGGAAGATTGAAATTTGTAGAAGAAAGAAGTGAAATTTTACCCTGTGCAAATATCAATGCAAAGTAAATCAAAGACTTTAATCTGAAACCTGAAACACTAAGAGTGCTAGAGGAAAATATAGATGTGGTCATGTGAATGTGTGACTCTCATAGAAATAAGCTTGTCTTCAGCCACCTGGCCAGAAGTGGGGTCACTGGGGGTGGATTCTGGGGTGCAACCCAAAGGTGTGTTTGGGGGCATATCTGAGTTCCAGCCAGAAGGTGTGAGGGAGCAGTCTGACCTCAGGCAGGCTCCTGCTGCTTGTTGCCTGTTTTTGCTTGCGGTAGTTTTTCTCCATGTTTGGATGTATGGAAACAACTTCTGCCACTGATGGAGTTTCACTCTGGATCTATAAGCTGGAAGTAAATCCCTTCCTCCTCTGAAGTGTACCTGGTTTGGATGTTCATCCCAGGGATGTGGAGCTGACTACAATAGAATGCATAATTCCAGACATATTCATGAGGAAGAATATGATAAATAGGATCCAAACACCACAAGAAATAGCTAAAATAATTAATGAGATTCAAATATATGTAAACTGTTCAAATAGATCTTTAATTTTCAGAGCATCTTATCCAACTTTTTAAATCTGTTACTACTGTGACTTCAGTTGTGATCAACTCACACAGTCTCAAGTGAGAGAGTTTTCCCATCCTGAGGGAAGATGCTGTATCTCTTTATGATTCAGGGAATACCTGGCCTCCAGAGAAAAATGAAATATTCACTTAAATATAAATAATCCTACTAATGCTAGCCACACATGGAGTCTCTTGGAGGGGAGGGAAGTCTCAAGTCTTTTGGGGATGAAGAGCAGTTCTGTAGATTCCTTTTTTTTTTTTTTTGAGAGTTCCTAGTTCCAATGAATTCATTGTGCAGATATGTAGTGACTGAGCATTTTGGCTGGATAATCCAGTGAAACAATCAGCCTATGCATGTCATCTTCTATTATTAGGTGGATGGTCAGAAAATGTAACCACTGAATCATGGCATTGGGTGGTGAGTTATGAGATGACCTGTCCCTTCCGTTTCTGATATAATAGTGTTTTCACTCAGTGATACTTTCTTCTCTCCTCTTTTCTGAGTCTACCTTTAGATGGACATTCCATTATTTTCAAAGATTAGGATCATAGTTGGTATAAAGGAGGAGAGAGATATGAATCTATGTTTTCTTATGGTGTTGGCATGACACACAATATATGCTAATATGTCAAACACTGCTTCATCAGACATCAATAAAATTACAAATAAAATCAATTCTCCAGTACCCATGTAAAGCCAGAAACACAAGGTGGTGTATGTCTGGAGTTCGCTTGCAGTGACTAGAGGCCCTGGTGTGTCCATTCTCTCTCTCTGTCTGCCTCTCTCTTTCTTACTCTCTCTCAAATAAAATAAAATAAAATAAAATAAAATAAAATAAAATAAAATAAAATAAAATAAATATATTTCAAAAATAAAAATAAAAAAAAATATTTGGAGAAAATGAATTTGGGGAAGTTGGAATAGGTTTGATATTAACTGTGTCAAACACACACACACACACGCAAATATTCAGAGCCACAAACAGTTTTATACCATAGTCTGGGAATTATATGTTACATAAATAAAGGCATAGAATATTCAATCAGAAACTGCAGATTTGCTGCAGATTATGACAAATAGTAAGGTAGAAAAAAATTTTTCTTTGGATTAGTTTCAATAGGAGCAGTAAGATAGGTTGTTGACCCACGTAATTTAGTGCCATTATTTCAAAATTGATGATTTTTTATTTGATTCGAAAACTCAGTAGGTCAAGAACAACATAAATGACTTTAGAGAAGAGAATGAAATTATAGACTATGTATATATATAACATACATCAGTATATTTATAATAAAGCTAGAAAAAATGAAGCTAATAGGTCAGAAAATATAACAAAAACAAATTGAAAGGTCTCACATACACAGTGAGATACTATAGAAAAAGTGTGGAAATGCAATTTAGTGAAAAATCAATTCTTCAATAAATAGTGTTCAGTCAATTTTATATTCAAATGATAAGAAAAAAGGACTTTGACCAACATTTCACAGCATCTTCAAAGTCTCATTCCAGATAGATTATAATCTACATTTGAATGATAATACATTACAGATAACATAGAAATGGGCTTTCATGAACTTGAGACAGGCAAAGGTTTCTTAAGCAGAACAAAAAGTACTAATCATAAAGGGAAAGATTCATAATTTAAACCAAATTAAAACTGAGAACTTCTGTTCATCATATGACAATATTAAGAGAGAGCAAAGACAAGCCACAGAGTGGGAGAAGTAATTTGCAATGCATATAGCCAACAAAGGGCTCTTATCCTGAAGGGATAAAGGACTCTTACAGTTGAGATAAAAAAGACAGACAACTGATTTGAAAAATTGTCAAAAGACTTGAACAACACATTACAAAAGGAATTGTCCAAATGGTTGATAAGCATTTGAAAAGTTACCCAACATCATTATTCACCAAGAAAATTAAAATCAATCAAAAAGTGAAATAGATGTATT
>PVHP010038586.1:0-16818 GCA_004024765.1 Zapus hudsonius | reverse complement strand
AGAGAAGAGATGAGATGAGGGGAGGGGAGGGGAGGGGAGGGGAGGGGAGGGAACAGAAAAGGAGACACTGGTCACTATGACACCAAAGCCTCCTCACTGTGTCCCCTGAGCTGGATCAGAGTTCATCATGGACTTAGCAGATTCCAGGAAGAAAGGAAGGGAAAGGAAAAGGTTCAATAAGTGATCCAAGAAAGCTATAAACCTGAGGAAAGAAAGAGAAAAAAAAAAAGCAATGAAAAGAAGCGTGACTTGGGTCAACTAGGATCACATTACTGCAAATGACTGAAAACCTGACTATCAGTGGCATTCACAAGCCGCTTAATTATCACAGAACATGAAGTCTGTTAAATGACAGCTGCTGACAGACATTTAGCAGCTCAGTAATGCCAAGTTCACAGCGATCAGTTCCGATAAGGTGATCTTAGCTCAGCAGGTCAGTAACGCTAGAGCTGACGTCACCAGTGCAAGATGGCTGCCACAGTGCCAGCTTACCCACGTTAGAACCTCAGATCCAGAGAAGCGAGGAAAGAGAGACTAACACCAGCTATCTCTGTGTCCTTTATCAGGACAGCAAAAGCCATGTCAGGACTGCTCTTCTTCATCAATATATTTCTTTTTTCAAAAAAAACTAGTTTTTTGCAAATAGAGAGAGAGAGAAGAGAGAGGGGGGAATGGGAGTGCCAGGGCCTCTAGCCACTGCAAACAAACTCCAGATGTATGTTCACTGCTTTGTGCATCTGGTTCACATAGGTACTGGGGAATAGAACCAGAGTTGTTAGGCTTTGCAGGTAAAGGCCTTAACTGCTGAGCCATCTCTCCAGTCCCTTCATCAGTATATTTTGATTTGTTGGACAGCTGGCCACACACAGTCAGGTCCAGCAGCAAGGGGAATGAGGAAAGCAAGCTCTATCCCAGTCCATTTCTTCTGTAAACAAAAGCTAGGTGGGGGCTTGACCCCCCCCCCCGCCTTCTCGTGGACAGGAGCTCTTCTTAATCTCTCCTCTTGCCTTCTCTCAATCTAATAAAGTCTCTGTAAAAAAGAAAAAGCTAGGCGGTATTTATAAGGAGTGATGGTGTATGCAGCGTTGTGATGAAAACACGGAGTCTGCTCTGTGTATAGAGTGTTAATTGAGTATATACTGACCCTGTATCCACACATCACAGATGCTCAATAACCATAGACTGGAATTCTACAGCTGAAGAAGGGAGACTCCTTTGAGATGGAAGGAAAAGATGGTCTGTGGCTCCAACATCAACTTCTCACACTCTGGGACTGACAGTTGGAAAGTTTATAATTGATTTCGAGCATCTTTAAAATACTCAACAAAACAGCCACTGCGATCCACGTAAGAGTGCTATTAACAGTCCAAGGGAACGGCTCACCATATATCTCTAACGGGCGGGATGGTTATTGTACACCAGGAGGAAAGAAAGCACGCCAGATGTAGAGAAATAGCAACTGTCACAGGAAATAAACAAACGCAGAGGTATCCCCGATGCTGAAGTGGACTTCTGAGAGGTGGAAGACAAATTGCGTAGAGTGTGTAAGTGTATTGTACACACACATGTGCGCTGTATAAATAGCTCACAGACTGCCAAGACATCCCTCAGAATCGTGATATAGGAAAGGTTTCCATGCTCCCCAACATAAATTATCTCAGCATATCCCTTCCATCAACTTCCAAAAGTTATTGCAATAATATGAACGGTGTTTCTTTTCAGCAATCTTAAGGATAAATTTCAGTGTCTGTTTCTACAGTCTGGTGAAGAGAGGAACCAGCTCTGAATTCTTTATCAAGCATAAGCAAACAGCATGACGAATTTCAGCTCACCCCAGAATCCCGTCCACTCTCATGTATTTATTCTCTTTCTGCAGTTTCTGATGGTGGATTAATAGTCACAGATGAGTATTTTCCTTTCTTGCCTGAATTTCCTGAGGGTATGTGGGGCTGCAGGTCTAAAATATCACAGACATATATATCCGTCTCTGACAGCTCTCGAACATCGTGATAAAAGGTCCGAGACAATCTACTTTGTTTGACCCATGGTTTCAGGGATTTCATCCTATGGTCAGTCACTTGGTTCCAGGCGGCCTGTGCAGGGCTGAGCATCATGGCGGAGAGAATGTGAAGGAACAAAGCGGATCCCCTGATCATATCTAAGAAAGGGAGAGACTGGTGTCCCAACATCTCCAAAGACAGGCCGCTTCCGCTTTGCCCCACCATCTCCCAATAATACTACAGGCTGGCAACCAAACCTGAACGCACAGGTCTTTGGAGGGCACGTGAGATCCGAGCTACAGTAGTTATCCTTCTCCAGGTGGACATCCTGAGTCCCCAGTGCCACCTACCTGTCTATTTACTAGAAGATGAAGAAACGTGTAGCTGCAAAAGAAACTACCAGAATATCCCTGTAGGCATACCAGTTTAGACAGCATCTATTTACTGGAGATAATCTTCATCCAGATAATCGCTTATGCAGTTGATACTGAGGGATTTTAATTAGTTTACATGACAAAAAGAACGTATGCTTGAAAATAAATCATGACGGATGAATTATCAGCGGGTGTTACCATGTAGTTAAAAACGACAACTATATTAGTTACTTTTATGGTTGTTGTGATAAAATACCCAATAAAAATAAAATATAATAAACTGGGCATGGTGGTACATACCTTTAATCCTAGCAGTCAAGAGGCAGAGGTAGGAGGATCCATGTGAGTTTGAGACAAGCCTGGGTGAGTTCCAGGTCAGCCTGGGCTAGAGTGAGACCCTTCCTTGGAAAAAACAGTTAATAAATAATAATAATAATAATAATAATAATAATAATAATATAACACCATGAAAGCATCTTCAGGAAAGGAGGATTTGTTCTGGCTAATGGTTTAAGAGAGGATACACTCCATCATGGCTGAAGATGTGTAGTTTAACTTCTCGTGCTGCAACAAAGAACCCAACCAAAAGTTGCTTATGGAGGAATGGGTTTATTTTGGCTTACAGACTCAAGGGGAGAATCCATCAAGGTGGGGAAAATGATGGCATGAGCAGAGGGGTGGACATCAGCTCCCGGCCAACATCAGATGGACAACAGCCGCAGGAGAGTGTGCCAAACCCTGGCAAGGGGAAGCTGGCTAGAACACCTATAAGCCTGCCCCCAACAACACAGCCCCAACAAGGTTCCAATTCCAAAACTTCCATCAGCTGGGGATCAAACATTCTGAACACATCCATTTGTGGGGGACACCTGGATCAAACCATCACAGAAGGACATGGTGGCAGGAGTCACTTCGAATCCTCAGGCATCAGAGAGAGAGAGATGAATGCTGGCTCTCAGCTCGCTTTCCCCTTTGTCCGTCTTTATTCAGCCCAGGACCCAAGTCCTGGTACTGTCCACATTCAGACTGGCTCTTCACGCCTCAGTTCAACCTCTCTGGAAACGCCCTCACAGACATCCAAAGGTATGCCTCACTCATGACCTTGGTGTCCCTTAACCCAATCAAGTTGGCACTCGGAATCACCACCACAGGACACGCATGTAGTGGACGTAGCTGAGGGACATTTCACTTTGCTCACCAGGGCTGCTTCATTGGATGCTTTTGTGAAAACCTCCAAATAGCACTGACTTAGTGACATGAATGCATACATGAAGTTCAGGACAGTGGTTCAGGGCGGGCATGGGAGCTTTACCACCACCACAAACCCCAGCGGCATCCTCCACATGGCTTCTACCTCCTGCCTGTGTTCCAATACCACTGACTTGGTAGATTAAACAATTGGTGCTTATTTCCTCATGGTTCTGGCAGCCAGAAGGTCAGGATCAAGGTGCCCGAGGGGCTGGTTTCTGGTGAGGCCTCTTTTCTGTCTTGCAAAAAAATCTCACACAGAGCCTTTCCTCTGTGCACAGTCCTGGCCTTGAGGACTGACCTTCTTCTTCAAGGTCACTGGCCCTACTGAACTAGATCCCCACTCTTATGACTTCATTTAACTTTAATCACCTTCTCATAGGCCCATCTCCAGTAGCATTACCCTGTAGTTAAACACTACAGCTGTGTTAGTTACTTTTCTGGTTGTTGTGATAAACTACCCAGTCAAAATAATAGAAAATAAAATAATAATCTTGGGAGTTAGGGCCTTCATATAGGAAGTTGATGGAGGACACCAGCTAGCACATAGCATGTCTCAAGAGAGCTGTTCTAGCTGTCGCCACAACATTCATAGAGGACACATCCCTTCCTTTAAGGGCCAGCGAGAACCATATACACATCACTGCCACTAAACTCCATTGGCTACATTCTTGTCATGTGGCCTTACCTAGTGTCAAACAGGCTGGGAACCAGCTTCCACAGACCTGGCCTAGGTTTCCAATCAGAAGAGAGCAAAGATGTTAGGATCAGCAGACAGAGCCACAGTTGCAAACGTTCTGTTTTCTTTTCGGGGGCAATGATAAACACACACACACACACACACACACACATACACCACGTATGGGTGGAAGAATGCGCATTCTCTCTTTATTGCTCTCTTTCAGATCTCATTGCTCATACCCCTTACCTGTTACCTCATTGCTCATATCTCTTCATCCATTCTCTCTTGCAGATATGCTACAGAATATATAGAGCTCCTTGCCAATCAGGGAGCTATTTATTGGTCTATGACAAGAACCTGTGGGCATGATGTGCAAATAGCCTAATCAGGACTACCTCTTGAAACTCATTAAGCCAAGCCCCTCTTAGCAGGCTGTCAGGTCCCGTCCAAGACCAAGCCAGGGTGTGCCTCCAAAGGCCCCCAAAAGCTTTCGCCCCTGACAGATGACATTTGAGGAATGAGGTTGTCCTCTAGCCTCTATACACAAGCACGCATGCGCCCCCCCCCCAACAATCCCACACACATACAGAGCTTCGAGAGAGCTACAGCATGAGAACACTTTGTCTGTGGAATGAGTGAGAACCTCCTGCTCCTGTGTGTAAAATCTTCCAGCGCAGCGGGCCTTGTGTGTGCAGAGGAGATTTAGAGCCTGTTTACTTCAGACAGGATTTCTCACTAAGCCACAACTGTATCTGGCCTCCTGCTTCGTGTCTCTTGAAAGTGGAATGTCTCCTTCCATTAGTGTTTTTAATCTGGTTCCTATGAAATTGTGCAATTTCCTGCTATTTCTCCTGTGATAATTTGGCCAGTTTTTGCTCTGGGGGACTTTCCCTGTTGCTTTACGTTTCCCGAAAGGTTTTCATCAGTCTCTTCCTCTTCCCCTCCTTGGTGGGAACGCTCTGTTCTGACGCTCACCAACACCAGTTAAAAGTGCATCTCGCCACCTGGGCCCATTTCAATCATCAAACATTTATGACGTGTTTTCTCTGCTCCAAGGCCCTTCTGAGCCTGGCAGAGCATAGACATAAAAGACTCCGATCTGAAAAACACTTGTGGGATAACCACCATTTTCCAAAGGAGCAGACAGAGTTCCAAAGAACCAGCCATGTGTTCCAAGTTCAAGATGCTGCCAGCTTTTTCACACTTCCAGTCCTCGTTAGGGTTTGACTGAGGAGATGAAAGAGGGCGTATGGAGTCGTGGGGGGCATCTCTGAGGCAGGCATTGTGTTTTCAGCATGTTATATAATCTATATAATGTGTAAGAATAATAAGATTAATAATAAGATTACTCAGTGAGAATTCCACTGGGGGGGAAAAAAACCACAAGATGTATCCAGGCAAAATCTATGAGGAGACATGAACAATGGTATTGTAGAATAATTATTTATAATAACAAGGACTAGAAACAAATGTCCAGCAGGAGTGCGGTTAACCTTATTGAAGTTCTCCATACAATGGAATCTTCCATGGGAGTGAAAATGAGAAAACCAGAATTACATCTATCAGTGAGGATGGATCTCAAAAACACAGGGGGTTGTGTTATAAATTGATATATTCAGCATGATTCCATTTATTCAAAGTTTTAAAACACACAAGAAGAAGACTTTGTATCTGGAAGCACACATAGGCAGTGAAACTGTTGATGAGCAACGGAAGTAATAAACCTGAAATTCACCTTACTTCTGATCATAGCAGACGTGTACTGCTCAGTGTGGGGGACAATTCTCCACACTACACAGGTTAGCTTAGTGATTCCTCATAACAACACTCTAAGGCACACGCTGTGACCCCACCTCGCAGATGGGAAGCAGACAGGCAGAGCAAAGGAGCACCCTCAGGGTCATTCATTTGGGGGATTTGGGGATTTGGAGATTTGGAGAGAGCTCTTTTGTAAGAGGCTGGGATATGACCATTTACTGTAACCTATATAATTCAATGTTTCTCTGAATTTCCGTCTGTTCCAGTCAGCTTTCTAGTTGCTGCTCAGAAAGAACCCAAACAAAAGCGGCTTGTGGAGGAATGGGTTTATTTGGCTTATGGACTCGAGGGGAGACTCCATCCTGGCAGGGAAAACGATGGCATGAGCAGAGGGTGGACATCACCTCTGCCACAGCACTAGAAATAGCAGCAGGAAGGTGTGCCAAATACCAGCAAGGGGAAGCTGGTTTATAACCCCATAAGCCCGCCCCAGCAACACAGCTCCAATGAGGTTCTAATTCCTGAACTGCCATCAGCTGAGGATCTATCGCTGAGAACACACTGATTTGTTTGTGGGGGACACCTGGATCAAACCATGACACCCTCCCTCCCTTTCTTCTTTCTTTTCTTTATTTTATAGCAACACCTGTTTGCTAGACATGAGAAGAGAGCGAGCTGCACCTGACGTGAGGGAAGGAGAAAGGCTGCTGCCCCCTAATGAGAAATGTTCATATAGTTACATCTGAGCTGGGCTCCATGGTGGCAGGGAGGATGGTCCCTTGTCCTTGCAGCCTCCTATCTGCCCAGCAGCACTGTCGTCAGAAGACTGGTAGCTGCCTGAATGATCAGGATGAGGTCACATTAGTCACTAAGATGCCCCAGAGAATCCCTGCCTCTGTACTCCACCTGCTTGGAACCAGCGAGGCAAGTTATAACTCGCACTGTTTATAACATTATATTTTAGCTTCCGCTTTAGTCTCCAGGGAGTTTTGGTGACATTATCTCAGCGTGAACTATGTAGATTCTACCTTGATAAAGCTAAGGACCAGATCCTAGAACACCATGGCGCTGATCTCTGGGAGAGCTGTCAGTCCACCAGGGATCTGTCCGAGGTTTGGTCTTCTTAAAAACTGCTATGTCATTTTATCTTCCAACAACTCTATTCTCATTTTAAAGGTAAAAACAAAGGCTTAAAGGGAATGCCTTGGGGGAGAATCTAACCAAACTGGCCCCCCAAAATTTAAAAAAAAATTAAATATTTTCAATTTGAGAGGGGTCATGTCTGTTAAAAGGAACTCCAGATGCATGTGCCACTTTATATATGTGGCTTCACACGGGCACTGGGGAATCGATCCCAGGCTTTGTAAGAAAGTGACTAACCACTGAGCAATCTCTCCAGCCTGAAAATCAACTTTTATTGATGCACTCCTATCCTCAAAGTGCTACAGTGAGTCACTCCCCTAGCCTCCTGTGCTGAATGAAGGCTTGCTCACCAACCTGAGAGACAATGGCACATTTAGGAGGTAGGGCCTCCAGGGAGAACTGCTCTATTCTATCTGTCCTCTTTTTATCCATTTGGTGGCTGGGGAGCTTTTGTTTCACATGAACAAGAATAGACAAAGAAAGTGTTTCCTGTGCTGGAAGTGCCAGGCCCTTGAGCGCCCAAGGCCTAGGGTCTGGGCTGGTAGACCCAGAAACTTACAGCTCCAGACCCTGCCTTAGGGGCCTCTTGCTTCAGGCTTTAGAGACCAGAGAATCAAGGCTCCAGGCCCTCAGATGGAGGCTTATTGCTTAACCCTTGGTGGCCCTGACACTTAGCTATTACAATCCTGAGCTTCCAGCATCTTGTGGTGGTAGCAGACAGCAACTGTAGACGCGTCTCCTGCCCCAGTGGTCCATCTCTCGTGCAGGCCTCAGAGGCTGAGTGCCTCAGCTCCACAGCAACATGTGTTAGTCTGACACTCTTAGTCCTTTCTGGAATTCTTTAGTTTTAATTTAAAATTTTCTTATATTTTTATTTAGTTATTTGCAAGCAAAGAGAGAGATAGAAGAGAGACAGACAGAAAGGACCTCCAGCAGCTGCAAATGAACTCTAGATACATATGCCACTTTGTGCATCTGGATTTACATTGGGTGCTCATAATTGAACCCGGGTCGTTAGGTTTTGCACCTTAACTGCGGAGCCACTTCTCTGGCCCTATAAACATTTTTATCGAAAATATTAATATATAAACATATGTTGATTGCATTCCCCTCTCCCCCATCTCTATTCTACTGTACCCCTCCTTTGTCCAAGTAGCCCTGCTTCTGTTTTGATGGTCCATTCTTTCTATCCTGTCCTCAATGTTTAATAATAATAATAATAAATAATGGAGCTCAGTGTTGTGCAGATCTTGTGCACAAGAACCTCTGCTGTAAGATCATGAATGGTCAGTTCAGGTCAGGAGGGGCAATGATGATGTCACGGTTTGATCCAGGTGTCCCCCACAAACAAATGAATGTGTTCTGATCGATGGATCCCCAGCTGATGGCAGTTTGGGTTTTACAACCTCGATGGAGCTGTGTTGTTGGGGGTGGGCTTATGGGGTTATAAGCCAGCTTCCCCTTGCCAGTGTTTGGCACACCTACCTGCCGCTGTTTGCAGTGCTGTGACAGAGGTGATGTCCACCCCTCTGCTCATGCCATCGTTTTCCCTGCCAGGATGGAGTCTCCCCTCGAGTCCGTAAGCCAAATAAACCCATTCCTCCACAAGCCGCTTTTGTTTGGGTTCTTTCTGCGCAGCAACTAGAAAGCTGACCGCAACAGATGACTTGCAATTCTTCCAGAGCTCACGGTTTCTGACCTGCAGCTCTTCACAGTGCCACTGTCTCCATCACCTCTGCCCCACCCAGTGAAACACCAGCTGCTCTCTCACGTGGATTGCCATGGTCGCTGCTGCTATTACCTTTTCTCCAGTCCTCTCCTCATGTTGCCTCTTCAGCCTGCTCTACTGATGATTTCAGGTCAGAAGTAGACAAGAGAAGACCACTGAGAGAAGCCTGATAATAAATAATAATTAATAAATTTGGTCTGATTTTGCAACAGCAGGTGTCTCCGATGGCTCAAAAAGTAAGCCAAACAGCCTTTTTACATAGCCAAAAAGCGTCTGTGGTAAGAAAGTCTGCACCAATCCTGGCCAACCTTCAGGCACATGAGAGCCTGTGTTCATACCAACCAGGGCAGGATCCCTGCAAATGAAGGATTGTATTTGCGCCATTCAGGGAAGGCTTCTTCTGCCGGGCTTCCTGGGAGGTGCTCCCCCTTGGGTGGTGGTGGAGAATGGCTACAGGTTCGTCTAGAGTTCACAGAGGCTTGTCCTGGCAAAACATCTGGCACAGCCGTTTGAAAGAGCCACAGCTGGGACAGTGCCTTCTGGAACCAGAGTTGAGCTTTGGTAGCAAGTAGCCATGGTTTGAATACAGCTCTCTGGCGTATTCATTGAGGATTCCAAGCTAGCTGAGCCCTTGTGGCCTGGTTGCTTCACCCAGAGCAGCAGAGCTATTAATTAAGGAGTCAGACTGCTTCATTCCCCAGCATCCTAGTTTATTTAAAGGAAAGACAAACATTAAAAAAAACATTTTATCGTTAACATTGACCGTGATTTCGCAGTATTTAACAGTGCTCTAACCGGGCTTAGCTCCTGCCCCAGTGCCCCAGAGAGAGGCGGGTCTCCCTCATCTGTTCTCAAGGAGGCTAAGCCAGGCTTGCTCACAAGGCAGCTGTACCCCAGCAGGATGTGACAACGGGCATATCCTCTTGGCACCCCGTTTAGGATCCCCTAGCATCTTTCCCACTGATTCCTATTGATCAAAGCAAGTTGTAAAGTTGGTCAAGAGTAGGGGAAACAGCCCATCTCTTACTGGGACTTCTGTTCTAGAATTTATGCTTTTCTCTTCCACACTGAACCAGGCCTAGCCTGAGCAACCAGTAGACAATGTTAGAAGTCAGGCTGGAGAGATGGCTCAGCAGATAAACGTGCTTGCTTGCAAAGCCTGCCAGCCTGGGTTCAACTCCCCCCCAGTGCCCACATAAAACCAGATGCACAAAGTGGCACATGCATGTCGAGTTTGCAGAAAGAAGCCCTGGATCTCTCTCTCTCTCTCCCCCCTCTCTCTCAGCCTAGGTCATATTGAGGCAGTTTAGGGTGACAGGGCCTCAAAAATCAAAGCAAGAACTGTCCTTGAGCCCATCCTTCCAGTCTGTACTTTTCTAGAGATGCTTTGGCAGAGGAAACGCAATGCTGCATCGTGTCAGAGCATGATGTACCTGAGGCAGTGGGGGGACTGGACCCCTGAAAGTAAAACCCAGGAATGTCTGTGGGGCTATCCTAAGTCTCCACTTTGCTAGAGATCAAAGGATGATCTGACTTCTTATCTCTTGTCTAACCTGTTTTCCATGACCAACCTGAGCCCCTCCCTGGGAAGGAGGTCTCCTTTTCTAGAAATCAAATATAATCTTGGCATTGTGATTGGTCAAACTCAGATCCTAGGACTTGGTGTCAGGGCTGGCCTCTTCCTGAGCCAGCCTCTAAGCCACACCAATCAGCTGTCTCTCTGGTGCACCTGAATCTGAAGGTGAAGCCTACTATATTTTAGACCCTTACCAGGGGCAAGGGAGCTCTTGGCTGCCTGTTCGTCATTACTGAACCTCCAGGTTCTGGTAAGGCCCCCTTGTCTCAGGCCAGCTGAGAGACGCCCCCTTCTCTGTCCCCTCCTGCCCTCCACATGGCAGAGCTCTCTGTACTTTCCTAAATCCCTTGTCATGTTTCTTCCAGGCCCACCACATGGGCTCTCAGACCATGTAGGGGTGTCCATTTCCCTTCCCCTGGTTTTATACTTCCCTAAATAAATGTGACCATTTGGTAAGTATCCTTCTCAGTCTTGGGTTTTTTTTTTTTTTCTCTTTTTTTAAAAGCTGACACGATCTCAAGGATCAGGGTTCAAGGATTCTTTCCTGAACCCCAGCAAGACCCCATTACATAAGAAAACCCAATTCCTCTATCATATTGGCGTACTGGCAGAGGAACCCCAATTTCTGTATCAAGAACTGGTATTGTGCCTTCTACCTAGTTCTCAGTGCCAGGCACATATTCCCTCCTGTAGAGCAGGCCTCAAACCCAAACAATTAATTGATAGAGTCTCATGTAGCCCAAGATGGCCTCAAACTCAATATGTATCCAAGGATAGCCTTGAACTTCTTGCCTCTACCTCTAGGATTACACGGAGCTCCACCACTTCTAGTTTTATATAACATTGTGGATCGATCAAACCCAGGGCTTCACGCATGCTTGGTATTGAACTACATCACCAGTCCATACTTACACAAATTTTATTTTTGAGACAAGCCCTCACTATGTATCTCATGCTGGCCTTGAACTCACACTCCTCTTGCCTCAGCCTCCCAAGTGCTGGAATTACAGGCATTTGCTGGTGTGCATGACATTAGTTCTGTAGCTGTATAAACAAAAAACCAATCTCTCTTGCTATTTAAGAACATTTGTCCAGCACATGAGCAAGTGGTGCTGGGAGCGTTGGATGACCCTCTGAGAGTCATCTGAGGGCAGCTGGCATCACCGTCCTGCCCAGAACAGGCACTTGGGTGATGAATGCTTTCAGGCCTAGACATGAAAGTAATAAAGTACCCACAGTGAGATTTCAGCCTCCATTCTCCATTTTAATGAGATTTCCCCCAAAGACAACATCTATCCTAGGCAGTGAAATACAATTAGTACATACAGCTGGATCTGGTTTAGAACACGAAGAATCTGTTTAAAAAAAACAAACACAAAATGGGATCCAGCTGTCTGAACCAGTTTAGAAAACTCCACATTTTAAAGCAAAATGCTCCATAGGTTTTCCGATCACTTTTCATTACAGTGTGGTTTTGAACGGATTAATTAATCAGTGCAATTGAGCAGGTCTTCTCAATAATAAGGCATTTAAAGGCTTTTGTCTACTGAAAATAGAGATAATTGTTATTAAGGGACCCTTGGGGTTTTTGTTTGTTTGTGTGCATATGTTTTTTTTTTCAAAGTCTAAGATAACACCATGGAATTTCTTCCTGGAGTGTTGGAAGCCTATAGTGGCCTTTCATTGTTCTTTTCATTTGGGATGTTTATTATTTCTGTTTTGATTGCTTTTGGTAAGTGTTGACAGTATCCTCAGGGTTGGAGGAGGCTGTGGCCTGCCTAGTAGAACACAGCTTGATTCCACTCTCTGTGAGGGTCCTGGATGGACACTGTGCAGCCAGCAGCTGGCACCCAGCCCTGGAAGAGGCAGTTCATGTCAAAGAGAATGATCTTTGACTTTTCAAAGGCACGACACAAAGAAATGCGACATAAAGATGGCTTCTTCCTCGCCCTCAGGGATCACACCCAGATTGTGCAGTTTCCAGAATTTATATAACTTAATGGAAAAGTTTGCATCTCACTGTTGTTTCCGTTCTGATTAAAAACTTAGGGGCCTTGCAAATTAAAGTGATTTTTTAAAATGCAATAACTCAACTTCCTTCACTTATCCTCTCTGCTTTTCGTCTAGTCTCTCCCCCCAAATCCTTTTTAAAACCATATCAGGTAGGCTACTTAGACTTATTTTTTTTAAAAAATAATTTATTGTCCATAATGAGTTACAACATTTAGTGGGCAAACAATGAGTTGTTATCCCCAATTCCCCGCTGCCCTCCCCTCCCCCCAGGCTACTTAGACTTAGAAATATGAAAACGACTGTTTCCCCAGAAGATGCAAACCTGAATTTTCTGTGAACGTCTCAGGAGGAAACTATTTCTGCTACAAACAATTCAGGATAGTAGAGTACAGATCTGAGAGCTGAAGGCCCAGTTCCTAGGTCTAGCTGCAAAACTACCTGAGATTACCAGCAAACTAGCCATACCTTCCCTCTAATGACATGAATGGAATAACTTTTGATGGCAAGAGATCAAAACATTATTACAACGGTTGATGACAATAGGAGATTGGCTAGGCAGCTGTCATGATGCTGGAAAGAGCTCTGTAGCCTGGTCAGGGAGAGAAAGGTCCAGAACCAGCAGTGGAGCCAGCAGATTTATGGCTGACTAGCCAGGCCAGATATGCCAACTGCTGCAATGGTGGTAAGTCTGTTATGGGGAAATCCAACTGTTTTCTGATTGGCTTTGAGGCCCGCTCCACAGGAGGGAATTCATGCCTGGGACAAAAGACCTAGTCAAAAGCCTGTGACTGGGGGGTCATAAGCCCCAGGGGGGAACCTACTACTGTTATGTGGCCAACTGGATATATTATGCCCACCAACCTGCCCTCTAACCACTATATTTATCCCAATATATTGGTGCCCTGTCATGTCTCTTTTCAGATGGTGGTGACCACTGGAGAAATTTAAAACTCCTCAAAGTGCTGAGAAGTGACAGTGGAGTGTGTCAGCACTGAGACATCTCTATCACACCCTCCAAGGCTCAGGGAACATTGCAGAAAGAATATAAGAGCCAAGGGAGGGGGAAGAGTGTTTTGCAACATTGGGTTTCAAAAACAATTTATAACAAAGCTGGTTATGAATGAAACAATTTGAATCAGAGCGTGGTAACATACACCTAAAATCCCAGCACTTGTTTTGCTAAGGGAGAAAAATCACAAGTTTGAGGCCCGCTTTGGAAACATAGTGAGTTTCAGGCCTGATCTACATGTGAGAGTCTGTCTCAAGGGAAGAGGAAGAGAGAAGAAAAAAAATTTAAAGTATAGTCCAAATCACGAAATGGCTGAACATTAGGGAGGGGGAGTTCTGGTTGAGGGCTTTCTGTATTAATCCTAATTTTCTGAGGACCTAAAAGGAAAGTGACTCAGAGCCTTCAAGTGAGCCATGCATGAGGCCCAGAAGGGTCTGACTAATCCACCAACCAACCAAAGAGTGACAGGGCAAAAGGTGGAAATGAGACAGTAGAAACCTGCCTCAGCCACTGGCATCCCTGTGCATGCCTGACCTACTTGAAACAGGGAGCTCAGAGCCAAAATAGACACCCAAGCCTCAGCACAGGGATCTGAGGGGCAGAGGGAAGGCGGCTCTAGCTTTCATTGCAGCACTCCATCCCCAGGAATGGGGGCCCAGGGAAGGACCTGCTCCCCTTGTCTCAGCAATCAGATTGGCCAGTGACTTCCGGTCTTGCCAGTAAGATTGGCCATCACTACACTCATGGTGGGAGCAGCCTAGGAGTCTGGACAAGGCCAGAGAGTGTTCCCTTGGTGACAGAAGTCTCTTCCTAATGTGGGCAGGAAATTGGTTTTGGTTTGATCTTGATACAAATAAATATGATCTCTGTGTGAATAAATTATCCAGTAGGCATTCCCAACACTGTCCAACACATGCTCACCAGGACCCACATAGAGAGGACATGACTAGTGGTGAGTCACTGTATTTTTGCAAATCCATATAAAAGAGAGAACAGACTAACTCCCAGCTTAGACTTTTGTTCTGGGCAATTTTACAGTATGTTGGTTGTTAGAATTTGGAACATATATTTCCCCCCCACCTCCCATGAACTGATTTTCTAAAGCTAAATGGTGTTTGGTTTCCCAAAGCTGACCACAAAAAGGTTTTGTACCAGTACAATTTTCTCTCTAGCCTATTGTTTTCATGAGGAATGTATTACAAACATGGAAAGCCAGAAACACATTAGACTGGCATCCCTGGAGCTTCCCCAAATCTTCCATGGGTCACGGAACAACTGTTCCAGAAACAATAGAAAGTGGGTGCTTAGGAAGAGGGCTCTTGGGCAGATCGTCTCAGTCCACAATTACTTGTTAATTCTCCGGTTTGCTCAGGAAAATCTCTATCCACATCTGAGTAAGAATGCTGAGTCCTTCTCCACAGCTATTAACAAACTCAACTCCTTAAGTGCCCCGATTTAAGAGGAAAAAACATTTTCCTCATTCCTATATTAATTTTTTAAAAGATTTTATTTATTTGAGAGAAAGAGAAGAGAAGAGAAGAGAAGAGAAGAGAGAGAGAGAGAGAGAGAGAGAGAGAGAGAGAGAGAGAGAGAGAGAGAGAGAATGGGATGCCAGGGCCTCTAGCCACTGCAAACAAACTCCAGATACACGTGCCACCTTGTACATCTGGGGAATCAAACCCAAGTCCCTCTGCTTTGCAGGCAAAATGCCTTAACTGCTGAACCATCTCTCCAGCCCCCTATATTAAATTTTTATGTATCATAACAAGCCCTCCTGCCTTCATGGAAGGAGATCTAGTATGGTAGGTCAAATATTAAGTAAATGGGCAAATAAAGAATATACATACAAGTCATATTAAGTAATAAAGGACATGACAGCAGGGGATAGGACATGGATGCTTCTAGAACATGTCATCTGATGAGGAAGGTAGGCCGGCACAGAGAGCGTGAGAGTCAGAGGAAGAGCCAAGGCTGTGAGATGAGGGGAGGAGCAGTGAGCTCAGGCCAAGCACAGCATCTTGTCACTCACCCTGGGTTTTCAGATAGGCTCCTGGCAAAGTCCAAGTTACTTCTAGGAAGTCTAGCCCATCTGGAATGTGGAGTAGGGAGCTGACCAGGGCAGGGAGGGAAGCAGGGAAACCCATGGAGTAGCCACTTCAGGTGAGAGAGGATGGAGCCACCAGCCATGGCAGTGGGAATAGGGGAGAGGTTGAAGACACTGTCTGGAGGCGGGGTTGGTTGGAGGGTTGATGGGAGGGAGAGGCTTCCAGGCACAGGCTGGATGGAAGAGCCTGTGAGGAGGTGAGGATATATGAGGGGTGTGAAGAGACGGTGAAGTGGGGTTCAAGATAGCCTTGAGTCATGAGAACACAGATGCAGCTCTGCAGAGAGCCCCAAACTCTGACAGACATGCAGACTTGCTGAGACAGTACCCATCCTATTTGTAGCCATGGGTGAGTAAACTAAATTGCATGCAAAGGAAACAGAGAGAGAGAGAGAGAGAGAGAGAGAGAGAGAGAGAGAGAGAGAGAGAGAGAGAGAGAGAGAGAAAACCAAGCCAGGCATGGTGGTGTATGCCTTTAATCCCAGCACTTGGGAGGCAGAGGTAGGAGGATCACTGTGAGTTAGAAGCCAGCCTGAGACTACAGAGAGAGTTCCAGATGAGATCATTCCTCAAAAAAAATGGGAAGGAAGGAGGGAAGGAAGGAAGAAATGAAAATTGCATGCAAAAGATAGAGAATGTGAAAACAGTCCATAACTTTAAAGGCGTCATGTTTTCTAGCTCATATAACATTCTGAAGATCTCATGAGAAAACAGCCTGAGAGAGAGCTCACTTTGGCTCTGCCTCTTGGAGTTCAAGGCCAGAATGGCTCCACTTTAATTTTTCATTTCTCAGATTTAATATTCCTTCCTCCACATGCACCTGACATGAGGTTTATTGTGCATTTAACTGGGCACATGGCTTGACCCGACCCTCGAGGAGTGGACAGCTGTCTTCCTACGGTACAGTGAGGGTCTGTGTAACATCTGGACACTGCTGCAGAGCTGGGCCAATCGATCACCCGCTGGAAAGCGCATTGCTCTCTATGGAATGGACACCCCAAGCCAGGCGCTCAGCACTCAGGCCTGCCTGTGCTGGCCGCCAGGAGTGAGTAATCCTGGCCCTGGAAAGGGCACATTTGTAAGGTAAATTAATACGTCCTGTTTCTGCTCCGTGACTTCTCTCTGTTTCCACTTTAAAGCAGTCAGCTGCCTTGGTTACATGATGATGCAGAAAAACAAAGA
>PVHP010038585.1:0-16793 GCA_004024765.1 Zapus hudsonius | reverse complement strand
ACGCAGTAGCCCAGGTCTCCTTTCTAGAAGTCCACAGAAGCAATAGGAAAGATGATCCCAATATACAGACTGTCATGTGGAATGTCACGTGTGTGAGTGTGAGGTTCAGGAAGGGTAATCCTGGAAGACTTCTTGGAGGAGGTCATGTTGGGTCTGGGTCTTCAAGGATTTTTCAAAAGGCAGAAAGAGATTGGAACTGTGAGGGAAGGAGAGCACCCCAGGGATTGGATGTGGGTTCAGGTGGATGGCTTCTGCAAACCACTGGTGCACAGGAGACGAGAGACTGCACTGAGGAATGAGACGTTACAGAACTCACCTTTTGGTCATGAGGGACCAAGGATGAGAGAGAATTCGAAGTGGCGATCGAGCTCCTGTCCTGGGTTACCGAGGAAACCTAGAGGAACCATTCACAGGCTGACAGAGGAGGAGGAAAGAATGTGACCAGTTAACCTAAAGCTGTGACCCAACTTAAGCCAAGCTGCCCGCAGACTGCCCGGAGCACGCGGCCAGCAGCTGGTCACGGGATGTGTTAGCAGAGGGTGAACTCAGAGATGGGGAGACACTTTTTTGTAGAGTCAGTATTTGGAAGACAAAATCCAAGAGCTTGCCAGAGGGGAGGAAAGAATGCAAAGATGCGTTCTTGGGGATCTTCTCGGCTTTTGGAGAAGAGAGAAAGTCCAGATCCTATCCTCATAGAGAAGTGACCCAAGGGAGGACTGGGGAGATGGCTCAGTGGGTGAGGAATTCACTGTGCAAGCTTGAGGACCTGAGTGTGGATCCCTAAGAACCCACATGAAAATCCAGGTATGGTGACACTTGCCTGTCACCCCATCACTGGGGAGGCAGAGAGAGGACAATCCCTTGGGTTTCCTGGCTCCTAACCCAGCTGGATTGATGAGCTCTTGGTGCAGGGAGAGACCTTGTCAGAAAAAAATGACTGAGGACACCTGACAATTGACCTTTACCCTGACATGTGCATGTCCACCCTCCACACACGCACCCACAAACACACTATACGTACATACATGCAAAAATGTGAATTATTTGAGAGGGGGGAAGGAGGGAGGGAGAGAGCGAGCATGCACAAGAAGAGAGGAGAGAGAATGGGCACACCAGGACCTCCTGCTGCTCACTACAGATGAACTCCAGATGCATGCACCACTTTGTGCATCTGGCTTTGCATGGGTGCTGGGGAAGAACCTGGGTGTCAGGCTTTGAGGGAGGCACCTTTAACCATTGAGCCACCTTAACACATCCCCCCCATTTTTTCCAAGGAAAGTAAACAGAGGGAAGCACATGGGGGTGTCTATCCTTGGAGTTCAAGGAAGCGGAGACTAGAAAATGGGTCTAGGGAAAGCATGGGGTGATCAGGAGGCCACTGTGACCTTGTCTTGGTGAGAGAGAGACAAAAGCCACACAGCAAGAGATGAAGAAGTGAAGAGTGGTCAGTGGTGGGGGCAGTGAACAAACAGAAGCAGCGTAGTGGTGAAGATTCCAGGAAACAGAACCGAGCCCTCCTCAGCCAAGTGCTTTGCGTGCAGTAAGGTTTGGTATGCAGAGAACGGCTGAGGTGGTCGCATGATGATGTTCACAGGCCTAAGATCATCCCCCAGGCAGGGGGGAGCCCTGTCCCCTCCCCTTCCAGGACAGTGACGCTGGAGCCAAAGGAAGGCCATGCCTTGGCTGGAGCTGCTGGGCTTGCTGGACACACTTGGGCTTTCTTTCTTTTTTTTTTAAGTCTTAAATATATATTTATTGTCCATAATGAGTTACATTATTCAGTGGGCAAACAATGAGTTGTCATCCCCAATTCCCAACCCCCCCATCCCCAATCAGCTGGATATCCTCCTCCATGGGCCGTCTGGATCAGTCCTTGTGGCAGGGGACCCTGGATAGCCTAGTACTCAGCCCGGTCCTCCTGGCCCACACACTTGGGCTTTCTAATGTGACTTGAAGTGGAACTTTTGGCTCCACTTCGGTGGCTTTGCTCATGAAGTCTTGGCCGAGGAGGAGAAAGTGAATGTCATGCTGTGTTCAGATGGGCAGGCAGATGAGGACGTTATCATGAATGCTTGAACTTAGATGGAGGGTTTTCCACATGGAGGGCCCTAGAGGGTAGGAGGCATGGAGGCCAGCACAGGGCCCAGGCAACACCAGCACCCCGAGGATTACATCATGGAGGGAAAGAGGTGCCAAAGCTGGACACTTCCCTTTAAAGCAGTGCCAGTGAACTCGGTCACCGCACGTCACCCTTACGTTAAATCACAGCGCACAGAAGCAAAGGCGGAGGGCTGCTGGGGTGTGTGTGGGGGGCCCTAAGGAGAGCTGGGCAGAACAGACGAGGTGGCCCACGCCAGGCCTCGGGCAGAGGTGTCTGCTCTTCATGTCCCGTGTGCCCCCCCGCAGGAGCTCCTCCAGGCCAAGCAGGACCTGCAAGAGCTGCTGATCTCCAGGGAGGAGCAGGAGGACCTCCTGAGGAAGCGGGAGCGCGAACTGACCGCGCTCAAGGGCGCCCTCAAGGAGGAGGTGTCCAGCCACGACCAGGAGATGGACAAGCTGAAGGAGCAGTATGACACCGAGCTGCAGGCCCTCAGGGAGAGTGTGGAGGAAGCCACCAAGGTGAGTCCACCCTGTAGCGTGTCCCACCACAGAGGATGTTGGGATGGGACCAGTCCGAAGGCCATGACGCTTCCCCACAGCAAGGATCCTGCAAGACAGCTTGTGAACAAGGGCTGCTTGGTGGTTTGTTTTTATTTTTTAAAATAATTTTTATTCATTTGTAAGCAGAGAGAGAGAGAAAGAGAGAGACAGACAGACAGAAAGAGAATGGGTTCACCAGGGCATCCAGCCACTGCAAATGAACTCCAGATGCATGCACCACTTTGTGCATCTGGCTTTACATGGGAACTGGGGAATCAAACCCAGGTTTTTAAGCTTTGCAGGCAAACACCTTAACCACTGAACCATCTCTCCAGCCCTTGCTTGGTGGTTTTGCTCATGACCTTTTTGAGTCCATCAACTGGGACATCACTGAGGACACTGACTAAATTGCTTTTTGCAGGAGATGAGATTTCAAGGCCCTGAACAAACTTTGGAGTTGTGCAGCCTTTGAGGGGTGGAGGGCCTAGGGCCCAGGGGACTGTGCAGATTTGCTCCTGGGCAGAATTACAGATGGGAGCCCTTCGCCCCGCCCGATCTGATTTTTTTCCCCTTTTTACAGCCTTCTGTTAGACAATGTGGCTCTTTTCTCAGCAGGGTTCAAGAGGGTTAATTGGCCTAATTGCCCACACCATTTCAAGATAATTTTTTTTCCTCTTAATTGAATTCTTGGCTCCTACAAATAGATTCTAAATGATGTTGAAGTCTTTTGGAGCAGAGCTCATTGGTGTCGAAGAGGAGGAAAATAATATTTTGAAGGAGAAAATGCCTTGAAATATCATGTTATTTTTAGGGAAAGAAGAGAATTATGGAGTATTAAAATTTTCAGTCTTTGAAGCATTGAAAGTGAGGAAGGGGCTGGAGAGATGGTTGATGGGTAAGAGTGTTTCCAAGCAGGAGGATCTGAGTTGGGGTCCCCAGCACTCATGTAGAGTGTGGTGGTCTGCCCAGGACCCCAGTGCTCAGAGGGCAAAGGTGGGATCCCCAGGTCAAGCTGGCTAGCGAGAGCAGCGGAATCAGTGAACTCTGGGTTCAAGCCAGGGACCCTCAATAAATAGAGTGGAGAGTCAAGGAAGACACCCGGCTTCAACCTCTGACAGCCAGACACACCTACACACATATCACATATCATACACACACACACACACATCATACACATACACACCGTGCTTAGGAAAGATGCTGAAGGAAGACTTAACTTTTAATTAGCAGAGGGGGTGGGGAGAGAAGGAGGGAAGGAGAGAGGGCCAGGACCTCCTGTGGCTACAGGCGCAAACTCCAGATGCATATGGCACTTTGTGCATCTGGCTTTAAGTGGGCACTTGGGGAACTGAACCTGAGACAGTAGGCTTTGCAATCAAGTGTCTTGAACTGCTGAGCCATCTCCTCGTCCCAGCAAGAATTCTAGATGCTGTTCATCGGGCAATGCTTGCAGTGGCAGCCTGGATCTGGGAGGCCCTCTCCCCTGAGCCCTAAGTGAGTCACTGCTTTTTCAATTACATCATGTTAATTCCAAATGACAAGAAGTGAAAGAAAGTGTTGTTTGCTAGAACAACAGAAAGCCTGGGAAAGACTGCGGGTTATTATCACTTTGAAACACTCTTGCTGATTTGCTTATCTTCGCTTTTTTTGTTTGTTTTTTTGAGATTTGATTAAAGGGGGGGGGGCTGGCAAGCAGACTGGATTGCATTGCCATTTCCTTGAGAGGTTAGAGGAAGTGTCTGTTTTTGCATCTCATTTCTTTGCTGTGCAGCCTCCTGGTGTCCTCGCTGTTGGTCTTCCGTGGCTTCTCCAGGGGCATCCCAGTAGGCTCTGAGGGGAGGATCCATTTTCGGGCTCAACACTTCTTCATCCCCCCTTAGAACCTGTTTCTTTTTTTTTTTTTTAAGTTTATTTCTTTTTTTAAAAAAATATTTTTATTTATTCATTTTCAAGCAGAGAGAGAGAGAGAGAGAGAGAGAGAGAGAGAGAGAGAGAGAGAGAGAGAGAGAGAGAGAGAGAAGAGCGTACCAGGGCCACCACCTTGTGGGTCTGGCTTATGTGGGTCCTGGGGAATTGAACCCAGGGCCTTAGGCACTGGAGGCAAGTGCCTTAACCGCTGAGCCATCTCTCCAGCCCCTGTATATTCCCTGTATATTCTGGGTGGCCCATGTAGGGGTGCTTGGGCCTATGTTTGTAGTTGACAAGATCCTTCCTTGTACCACATGTAGGGTGGAAGATAATTAGAAGTTTCTAGCTCTTCCACTGAAAAAGATTTGTAAGCAGGAAAGAGAAGTGTGGAAAGTGGAAGATTTCATACTAGGGATCCCTAGTATGTGCTGGTGCTGATACACTGAGACCCCCTGGAAAGCCTGTGTTGTAGTCATATTAGTTTAAATGGATGGATAGATGGATGGATGAATGAATGGATGGGTGGGAGGGAGGAGGGAAGGAAAAAAGGGAGGAAGGAAAGAAGGAAGGGAGACAGGAAGGAAGAAGAAAGGAAAGAAGGGTTAAGACCTCTCTGGAAGAGAATGCCACACTTCTGAGAAGTCAGAAGGTAACAGTGGGGTTTCCCTCTGTACCCCATGTGCCCACACACACTCTTTGCCCCAGCTCATATTCTAACCTTGGCCTCTTTCCTTAAACACAATCATACCCATCAGCCTCTGCTTAAATAATCTGCTTGCTCCCCACCTCCCATTGTCCAAGGTTCAAGTTCAAAGTAGTTTACCTGATAGGCATTAGGAGTCCGTTCTCTTCCAGATCCCATCTCTAGGAAAGAGTGTTCTAGCGACCCCCTCATCTCCTTGCACACGTGGACTGACGAGCTGCCATTTTCCACCTCTTCTCATTCCTCAAAGCCCTCCTCAACCCTCAACCCCACCCTCTTCCCTTTGTGAACCCTCCTGCTCCCTCTGTGGAGTTAGCGCCTTTGGGTTTTGGTCAAACCCTGGCCATCTTGGGTTTCGTGTCTTATCTCGCTTTAATGTGTCTCCTGCCTACCACCTCCAGTAAACGCAGCTTCTTAGGCATGGGAGGCATTTTCATCCTCTCTGCTTTTTTTCTTTTCCTTTTATTTATTTGAGCAGGGATGGAAAGTTCCAGTGCTTCTGGGGCCCAACAGGAAGCAGAAATGAGCGGCTGGGGTGACAGAGGGCTCGGTGGGGAATGTGGCACCTGCTTCTCTGCTCCAGAGAACATAGCTGGCCAAGGAATGCTCCGCTCCTAGTGCCGGGTGTTCCAACTTCTCTAGGCAGGTTACCTATCTGATATTGATTGACGTGAGATCTCTTGACTGTCAAGTGTTGCTTTTAAAAATAAAACCACACGGCTCGGACAACCAGCAGTCTCTGGTCCTCCCTTAAGGGCAAGCCCCGTGCCTGGTGGTACCAAGTCACAACTGTAGGGTCTTACAGGTGAGCGTTGATGGGAGACAGACCCCTTCCCACCAGCCGGGTTTGAGTCTCTGCTGCTCTCCACTGGCAGTGCGGGAGTTAGAAGTCTGTCTCCCTGTGAATTTCTGTGCCTTGCTAGTGAGTTTCCATACAGTTTCTTGAAGAGGATTATGAGTGTGTCTTTCTTCTTTGGTACATTTTGCTTCTAAAGGCAGCTGCTGAAGAAATGTGACAGAATCTTTTTTAATGAGAAAAATGTCAATTTAGTAGACGGATGATATCTTTTTGTTATGTTATTCATTGGATGGTATTACAGAATAGATCTTAAGGACATTAAGCCTTTAGAGGAGAGTCTTAAATATAATTTAATATAATTTTTAATATCGTAAAGTATTTCTTAAATTTATTCACTAGCATTTAGCCTTTCCTCTGCCCCAGGGGAAGGACTCGTCTTACACTGTGACTAAAAGCTGACATTTCTATAAGGAATGGAGTTACATTAAGAAGCTCATTTCCTTGGAAGGTCTCAGGAAGCAGCCCAGCCCCCTCTCATCACTTTTGCTAACTTTTGCCACAGCCTCAAGCCAAAACCCTCTAAATTGCTATTTTGTGATTGTCAGGTAACAGGCACCTAATCCGGCCTGAGTTTGGGCACAAAAGATTTAAATGACTGGAACATTCTGTGCAAACTGTCAAATTATATTAGGAATCTTTTACTGAATGCTGGTTTCTTATGGAGCCAAAAACAGCCAAACCTCTTAGAGCGCTGGTGAGTCAGTGACAGGAATTCAGGCCTGCTTCCTGAATGGGTCCTCACCCACAGAGCTGGGGTGGGGGCATGTGGACGTGCCTCGCCCCTTCGGATCCTCGGCTGTTAGAAAGGAGTTTCTTCTATCTAGCAAAAGAGAACTTTAAAGAACTGCCCAGTTCCTGCCTTATGTTTGGTTTGGTTTTCCTCTCATAGCTGCTTTGTCCAATTTTGAAAAGGAAATGTCCCCTTTCTCCTTGGGTTTGTGACAAAGGCTGGGTTCACTAGATGGTGTGGGTGGGGGGTGGTGAACGATTGAAGACCACCCTGTTGCTGATGGTGTTGGCTTCTCTTTCTCATCCCAAGCCCGTCCCTTCTCTTGTGCAAAACAGAAGTATAGGCAGTGTGGTTTCTTCTGATTGCTTGGAGCATATGTTCAGCTCCTATCCAGTGTCCTCAAGAGAACGTTTCTTTTTTTAAAAATATATTTTATTTATTATTATTGTTATTATTATTATTATTATTATTATTAGAGAGAGAGAGAGAGAGAGAGAGAGAGAGAGAGAGAGAATGCACAGCACGAACTCCAGACACATACGCCCTCTTGTGCATCTGGCTTTATATGGGCACTGGGGAATCGAACTTGGGTCCTTCTGCATTGCAGACAAATGCCTTAACCACTAAGCCATCTCTTCAGCCCACATTTCTTTTCTTATTTGAAGAGTTTATTAATTGCTCGGTGTGGTGGCATGTGCCTGTAGTCACAGCACTGAGGTAGGATCACCGTGCGTCGAGGCCAGCCTGGGCTACAAGGTGAGTTCTAGGTCAGCCTGGGCTAGAGGGAGAGATCTGCTTCAAGAAAACAACAACGAAAAGATTGATTTATTTATTTGGGGGGTGTGTGGCGGGGTCCGAGGACACCTTGGGTCGTTCCTTGCCTTCCACCTTGTTTTGAGGCAGGGTCTCTTCTTGTTCAGTGCTCTTTTCTTGAGCACTTGGGGAATTCTCTTGTCTCTTGTCTCTGACTCCTTGTGCACTAGAATTACATGCAGATGCCTACCAGAGCTTATGGCTTTTTATATAGGGTCTGGGGATCCGATCATGGGTACTCAGAGTGGTGCAAGACATGCTTTATCCACTGAGCCATCTCCCCGTTCCTCAAGAGAAAGCTTCTGTGTTGCTTGTTGGTGCTAAGATCTTCCAAAAGCCTGGCGCTGTTGGAATTTGTTCTAGGTTTTATCTTTCCTGATTTTTCGCCTGGCATCCTCATTGGGTTGCTTGCTGTGGATTAGAGGGGCGGACAGACTAAGGAAAAGGTAAGCCCTTGACGGTCCCAAGGCAACACCAGACTGGTTTGGGGTCTCATTCATGGAGTAAAGTTGTTTCTCACGAGAACAAATCCTGTCCGTCAGGAGCCATATCATAACCATCATAATGTTACCGTTCATCGTACGGAGACAGATTTAGCGTGTAAAAACGTCATGCATTTTGAGGATGTGAAAGAGCCACTTGTATTTTGTATGATGAAATATGAGTTAGGGTCATTAGGCATCTTCAGAATGTCAGCTATGGGCTGGAGAGATGGCTCAGAGGCTAAGGCACTTGCCTCTAGTGCCTAAGGCCCCGGGTTCAATTCCCCAGGACCCACATAAGCCAGACCCACAAGGTGGTGGCCCTGGTGTTCTCTCTCTCTCTCTCTGTCTCTCTCTCTCTGTATCTCTCTGCTTGAAAATGAGTAAATAAAATATTTTTTAAAAAAAAGAATGTCAGCTATGCAGCAGGAATAAACAGATGTCTAAGCAAATGTCTGAGGAAGAGGAGGGGATGAGGCCATGCAAGAGAAACTTCGCCATCCTTCACTTCTCTGTATTATTATTTTAAAATATTTTACTAATTTGCAAGGGAAGTGGTGGGGGGAGAAAATAAATGTGAGTGAATGGGTGTGCCTGGGCCTCTTGCTACTGCAAATGAACTCGAGATGAATGCACCACTTCGTCCGTCTGGCTCTACGTGGGTTCCAGGGAATCGAACTTGGGCTAGCATGCTTTGTAAGCAAGTGCCTTTAACCACTGAGCCATCTCCGCAGCCCCAAGAGTCTGTCTTGAAGATAAAAGATAGACTGTCCTCTCCTCAGCTTGAGGCTTTGACTTCCCTGTAATCCAACCAGCTCTCCCTCTTTCTTCTCTCACTACTCTTCCACCAAAAGTATGGAGAGATGATGACACAAATATATGAGAATTTGGTTGAATTCTAGTCATTTGAACCTTTGTGGAGACATCGAAACAAGATGTTCGTTGAAACGCATCACAACTCAGAATGGGGGCTGGAAAGATTGCTCAGTCGTTAAGGCACTTGCCTCCAGTGCCTAAGGTCTTGGGTTCAAATTCCAGTACCCAAGTAAGCCAGATGCACAAAGTGGCGCATGCCCTGATGTGCTCATTCTCTCTCTCTCTCTCTCTCTCTCTCTCTCTCTCTCTCCATATATATCTCTCTGCTTACAAATAAGTAAATAAAATATTTAAAAAAAAGATAGACTGTCTAGTATATACTTGAAAGTGATCCAGCTTCGTGGAAAAGTGAGTGGGGGTATGGACAAAACATGGGTATTTAGCCAGGCGTGGTGGTGCAGGCCTTTAATCCCAGCACTCGGGAGGCAGAGGTAGGAGGATCACCATAAGTTCAAGGCCACCCTGAGACTACATAGTGAATTCCAGCTCAGCCTGGACTAGAGTGAGACCCTACCTCAAAAAACCAAAAAACCAAAAAAAAAAAAAAAAAAAGGTATTTTCTCCGCTCATTTGAATGTGTATGTCCTAAATAAACCCAAAAAGTTAGGACAGAAAAGACGTGGTGGGGAAGATCGTGAAGACCAGTGTGAGGTGGAAGTCCCCGGTAGAACTATGGATGCTTTTCCAGTGGAAGACTCTGGTAGGGCTGGAAGAGGCGAGGCTGGAAGCTGGACCATGCTCAGAAGTAAGGAGTGAGGAGAGTGATCTGTGAGCAGGGACTGAGGCGGGCTTGGACTGACTTGAAAAATCCCCGGGGTGGTGTTATTTGGGGTGAGGGAGAAAGAAGAGACTGAGATAACCCCAAAGTCTGTCCACTCTGCGTGCCCTGAAGGACACTGATGTGACCTTCTTAAGGTTCTGTTGGGAAGGCCGTGAGGGCAGGACTTCCATCTGGCATTCCAAGGCTGGAAAGGTACTGAGGGGGCTGTGATGGAACTAAGGAACCCTGCAAGGCATTCAGGTCATGGAGGCTGAAGGGGAGCTGAGAAACCCGCTGATGGGAAGAACAGGAAGAGGGCTTTGTTCGCTGCAACTGATGGAGTTGAGAAATTTCTTAAAGCCTCCTTTGCATCATGTATTGATATTTGGAGTCTCTGTGTCTTTATCTTGCCTGGTCTTCATATTGTAAATTTTTTATATTTTGAATATTTTTGAGAGAGGGGGGGTACACCAGGGCCTCTTACCACTGCAGACATACTCCAGATGCATGCTTCACTGTGTGCACGTTGCTTTATGTGGGTGCTGGGGATCAAACATGAATCAGGAGGCTTTGCAAACAAGTGCCTTTAACCACCGAGCCATCTCCCCAGCCCCTAACCTTTTGAAATTTTGGAAAATTCTCCCCATCCCCAATACAGCATTGGCTATATGTGTGTTTTTTGCCCCACTACTTGGAATTGTCACTCGGTGTTATAGAAATGAGCCTGTGCTTTGGGGACCATTTCCCATCTCACTTCTAGACTTTTCCATTGTTACTTTCCTACTAGTATCTGAACAGGTTCTTTCCAAGTATAAGGTCAGACAAGGGCCACATGGGAAAACCAGTGCTAATCTCAGGATCAGTGGGCTCACCTCCCTGACATGGTTAATTCAGTGTAAAAATCTCATGTCCATCCTTGCCAAGCGAGCAAGGTCAGCTAGGGAAACTGTAAAAATTCATTTTCTCAGCATTTTCACTTCAAATAATCAATTTAGCCTGAATGACAGCTCTTGAGAGCTGGATTAGCGATGCGGTTTGCCATCAGGAGCCCAGGGAAAGGAAAATGTCTCTCTACAGATGCAGGCTGCCTAGATAGAGGGTCATGGGAATTTTCATCAGTAAAAGCAGAGAGGTGAGATTTATAGTTTAAAAAAGAGTTTGGGGGGAGGGTTGGAGAGATGGCTCACTGGTTAAAGTGCTTGCCTGAAAAGCCTAACATCTTGGGTTCAATTCCCTCGTACCCACTTAAAGCCAGCTGCACAAGCCTCTGGGGTTCGTTTGCAGTGGCTAGGGGCCCTGGCACCATTCATTCTCTTTCTGCTTATAAATAAATAAAACTACTTATTAAAGAAGGAAGAACTTTGGGGGCTGGAGAGATGGCTCAGTTGGCAAAGTGCTTGCATGAGGACCTGGGTGGTATTCTCAGAACCAGCACAGAGTGCCTGATAGGGTGGTGACTGCCTATAATCCCAGAACTGGAGGGGCAGAGACAGGAGGATCTCTAGGGCTTGCCGGCTAGCTAGTCTGTCTGAATTGGTGAGCTCCTGTCTCAACGACAGCAGCTGAGGAGACATCTGACATTAACTTCTGGCCTCCACATGCAGGTGCACGCACACATCCCTGTGCACATGCGTATACCCACATGCATACACACACACACACACACACACACACACACACACCATATACTCATGCCAACAAAAGAGGTGGGGAGCAGCTGAGGAAGATGCCCAATGTTAACCTCCAGCTTCCATGTGTACCTGCACACACGTGCATAAGCACACATACACTATATGTACAAAACACCTCTCATTCTGTAGCATTTCTCTATCTCTTTAACTATGTTTCCTCTCAATGGCTTTTTAAATAATTGTATCCATTTTCTGCATCCTGTGTACATTCGTAAGAGGGCTTGTATGGGGTTTGAATGCTCTGCTCTGTGGCTTCAATCCCAGGTAGTACACGTTTCCTGAAAGATGCTTATCTTGAGAAAACCCCAGGGCCTGATCACTAGTGCATCCCGGGAGACAGCACCCCTGGGAACTTCTCTGGGGCTTCGATTGAGCTGCTCGGGGTCACTTGCTGTAGGTTATAGAGACAGAGGAAGGGAGTCCCAGGTGTGCCTATCATCTTCAGAGATGTGAGTGTCTCCGGTGTGTGTGTGTCAGCACGGTGCAAGGCAGATGTGCCATGGTGTGGCATTTCAAGGATCTTTCATGGTCTTGAGGGGAGAAGGATATGCAAATAAAATCACCCTAAAGTGATAGGTGCTCTGGTTGAAGTCTGGGAGAGGGAGGAGATCCAGACAGGCTTATTGCTCTGAGTGGCAAAATTCAGGAGAGAAATGACTGATTGGTTCTGTGACTTGAAAGGCTACCAGCTACTTCAAAAATAGAAATATGTAACAGATTTTCCCCTCCGTGATCTCTACAAGAGTTCCTGAACAGGAACATACTCTGAATCTAACCTTGTTTTCAGCAGCTTTCTGTATAACTCAGATTCACAGTGAAAGTGGCTATAAAGTGAAAATCATCTAAGCATAAGATTTAAAAAAATGATCATAGAAATGATTTAAAATACATTTAGTTTTATTAAAAATATCAATTAGAGGCTGGTAATGCCTCTTTTATAAAAGGCCTTGGGCTCCATCCCCAGCTGTGGTGTGAGGCATGCCTATATCCCAGCACTTGGGGGTAAGAGGCAGGAGGATCCGGAGTTCAAGGTCGTCCTTGGCTATATAGTGAGTTTGAGGCCAGAGGTACATGAGACTTTAATCTCAAAAAGCAAACAAACAAAAAAAATTGGTTAGGTTTCACTTCCTGTTAAGATTTCCTCAGGGTGGGTCCTCATAAAATGAAATATTTATAAGGGGGGGGCCTTGAACTTTCTTGATGTGATGAGTAGTAATATTGTCAACCTGACAGGGTCTAGAATCACCTAGAAAACGTATTTCTGGGAATGTCTATGAAGGAGTTTCCTGCTTACACATCCTGACTGTAATGGTGGAAAGACCCCGCCATTCCATGGGCTGGGATCCCAGACTGAACCAAAAGGAAGGAGAAATTGAGCTGAGGACCAGCATTCGTCTCTCTCTGCGTCCTGACCTCATCTTCCTGCATCCGTGTCTTCCCTGCCTGGTGGACTGTAACTCTCAAATTGTGAGCCAGAATGAAGTTGCTTTTTTTTTTTTTGAAGTTGCTTTTTATCAGGGATTTTGTCACAGCAACAAGGAAAGTCACATGGCTAGGGTGATACAATAAACAATCCCTTTACCAGGTGTACTGTTGTGGCTTGGGGTACAGGGGGTACAGCTACCACCATTATTTGAGGGGGGCGACTTTTGGCTTTCATGTCATAGTTCAGGAAGAAGGGCTGATGAGTTCCATCTGGAGGCCCTCGCGCAGACATTTGATAGGTGACCTGAAGCCTGTGACCCTGGGAAACTGGGTTGACAAGTCCCATTGGCTCCAGTGAGCACGAGTCAGCTGGGGACAGGGCTCTAGGACACCCTGAACACTCAGCTGACCCAGAAAGTCACAAAATCACAGCAAATTCAAATGCAGTGTGAAGAGATAAGTGTTGAGACTTAAATGGGTAGAGAAGGAGGAAGACATCTGTGCTGGCCTCAGGAAGCCCCGCAGAACTGCCTATTCTCAGAGACTCGTGGTCTGTGCCTTGCTTTACCCAAGCCCTACACTGGCTGGGTAGGGAGGAGGGCAGAGGGCTTGCTAGCCTTCAGCCTGTGATGAGAGGCCAGGGGAATACTTGAGTAACTCTGCAGGTTTGATGTTAAGGAGTCCATATCAATTTCTAGCTACTGGGAATGCATCAATGGAATAGTTTTGGAAACCTGTCCATCCACATCTGTGGAGCAGATATAAGTCTTAAGGGTTAACAGGGAGATGGCTCTGTCTGATCAAGTGAGAATCTGAGTTGAATCCCTAGAACCCACATAAAAAGTCGGGTGTGATGATATATACTTGTTATCCCAGGATTAGAAATACCTTGAAACAACACCTTGGATAATGGCCCAACCATGGAATTGGGCCATGCCAGGAGAGAAGCTATTTTAATATGCAGACAGAACCATGTCTGCCACAATGCTGCAGACAGTTGAATCCCTAACATCTGAAAGCAAGCTGACTTCACCTGACCCGCTCGACTCTGCCTGCTGAGAATTTTTTCCTCAAGACTTGCCAAGATCATTAAAGAGATTTCTATTTAGTGGAAAAAAAATTGGCATGATTTTTTTGGACCATTTTAAGTGGAAAATATAGTGTCATGAGCTCTCAACCCATTAGGTAGGGAGCATCATGGACGCGGGAGTGCCCACGGGGGCAGAGAGATCAGGGTGCAGAGGGCCCTGGGCGGGGGCTGGCCTCTCAGTGGATCCCAGGGCTCCACACTTTGGTGAGCCTTTGTAGTCCCTTGCCACGTCGAATCCGTGTCACCCGTGGGACATATGGAAACGATGGCGTGTGTCATCCATTGCTAGGCCGTGAAAGCTGTGGTTTTCTCCTTGCTTTATCTCTTGCTCTGTGGACCACCAGCTTCCATTTTTGTGAGGGGACTCAGCCTGTGAAAAGGCACATATTAGAAGGGACTAAGGTCGTATGTCAGCCATGTGACTGTGTTACCTTGTCAAAGTGTGTGTTACTATGGATTTAATACAGATCTTCATACGTGCTAGGCAGGCACTCACCACTGAGCCATATCCCCAGCCCTCGCTTTAATTTTTGTTTTGAGACATCTCACTAAATTAGAGAGGCCAGCTTTGACCTCACTCCGTAGCCCAGGCAGGACTTAAACTTGTGATCCTCCTGCCTCCGTCTCCTGAATAACTAGGATTATTATTGTCAGTAGTTCCAGCTTGATCAACATTCTGGCTACGGTCTCATTAGAAACTCCCAACTGGAGTTGCTTCTAGATTCTTTCTCTTCAGAAACCCAGAGATAGCAAATGTTATTTCAGACTGCTGAGCTTTGAGGCAGTTGGAAATGTAGCGAATGTAGATTCCTCCTGCAGCAGTTTGTACCTGTGTTCATCCAACATGTATCTTTGAGTAAGGCTGGGGAGAAGACTCAGCAGGTTTACAAGCATGAAGACCTGAGTTCAGATCAACACCCACATGAAAACCCTGGGGGTGGGGACACACACCTATAATCCCAGTAGTGGAGAGACAGAGAGAAGGGTCCTTGGGACACTCGACATTGAACTCTGCTCTCCACGTGTGCGCATACACAAACACATAAGCACATGTGTTTCCAGGCACCGTGACTACTCCTGTAATCCCAGCACTTGGGGGCTGAGGTGGAAGGATCACTGGGAGATCGAGGCAGCCTGGACTACAGAGTGGGTTCCATGTTAGCCTGGGGCTAGAGTGAGAGCTAGGGAGATGTGTTCTCTCGTGCCTGGTTCTCCTCACTCTCCAAGTGTTACTTTGGGAGGAATAGGAAGACTAGATGTGACATCTCTTAAGTGCATATGAGTTTACAGTTACCTTGTTGGAAACTGAGAGTAGACCATCTCCTCTTTGAGTATCAATTCTCAGCCAGAACATAGGATTTAAAAAAAAATAATAATGCATGTGGGTTTTGCTCTCAAGGGCGGGATGTGGTTCACTTAAGTTCTTGGAAGTCTTTCTGGTGGCATCTCCTCAGACTCCTGTGCAAAGGCCAGAGGACAAGGCCCTCTTCTCCATTAATAAACAAAACCACCCTAAGTCCTTGCACCCACCTTCAGTGTACAGATGGAGAGAACCTAGAAATAAGCACAGAGTTCACTCATCTCGGGTGACAAAGGTTCCCTTTGCACACCTTGCTTTATTTACAAAACCATTTGTCTAGTAATCACCTGTTTCTAATATCTCACCAGAGCAAGCCATCCTCCAGAGGGTAACCTTGGGCCAGTCTTTCTGGAACAGAAATCCCACCTGGCATGATGCCAGCTTGTGGGTGGCTTACCCTGCACCTTTGCTGTCTTCCTCTTACATCATCTTCCAGATGTGAGATCTGTGGCCCCACCTCACCTGATGTGACCAGCTCCCATGCTGTGTACCCCACCTCCCACCCTCCATCCCCCATGCCTTCTCCCTCCCTCCCAGCTCCATCCACTTCACCTTCCAGGTTCAATTCCCCAGTACCCATGTAAAGCCAGATGCACAAAGTGACGCGTGTGTCTACAGTTCATTTGCAGAAGCTGGAGGCCCTGGCGTGCCCAATTCTTTCTGTCTGCTGTCTCTCTGCTTTCAAATAATTAAAATATTTTTTAAGAAGAGAGAATATTTAAAATAAAAGCACCATGGGGAACCCTATCACCAGCCACACCTTACCAAGTCCAAATGCTGTTCAGCCACCTCTCCCACAGAGCATCTTGGTCACTGTGGTTCTGTCCTGCCTCAGTGAGCAGTGCCACGTCCCTGACCTTGTGCGACATCGCTGCATCCCGGACACTGACACAGTTGAGTTCTGGCTTGCCGCCAAGATGCAAACCGGCCCAGGTGTATATGAATGTCAGACGTGAACTTGGAGATGGCATTCACCTCAAATCAGGAAGTTCTTTCTTGGCTACCATCCTGTTAAATGCCAGGACAGGTTGTCACCCATGTCTACCAGCATTTGGTCAAGGTCATTACCGCTGGTAGGTCCCAGGCAGAGTCAATTATTAACCCTGCCTCTCGGCAGAGTCTGAGTCAGCCACAGAGCTCTCCACCTGCCTGCCCTGGTTTCCTCCGGACTGAGCTGCAGGAAGTACGCAATCCACAGAGGCATCAGCTCTGGCTTGAGGATGACTAAGACCTAGGGAGATGGCATCCAGCAGGGCTCGTGAGGGACAGTATGAGTAGAAGGGAGAACTGCACACAGGGTAGGGGGATCAGAAACCAAATATAGTTAAGAGCCGTGGGAATCACCTCACACAAGGTCATGGGCTTAGAGAAACTAATACACCCACATCAAGCAGAAAGGTCTGTGTAGAGCAGAAATCAGGTAAAATCCAAACAGCGTCCTGTGCCTTTGGGTTTG
>PVHP010038584.1:0-16753 GCA_004024765.1 Zapus hudsonius | reverse complement strand
AGGGATTCAAATATCTGCTCTAGATGACTACTCAAATTTAAGGGCACCGCCAAAAGAAAGACCTGTGACTCCTTTCTTCCACAAGTGGCAGGGAATCAGCAATCACTGTTCCTACAAGGCCATAAGGAAACACAACATGAGCACAGGAAGAGAGACTGGCAGGTCAAGAAACATGTCTCCACCAACTTCTAAAGCTATATGTACTGTAAAATAAAATATGTGGGAAAATGGGCAAATTAGGTGTTCCTATATGACCCTATGCTGACCGTATCCTAAGAGCTAAACAAATCTCTGTAGCACTGGAATATGATGGCTACTGACTGTGTGGTGATGATGCAATTAGACCATCCCCATGTTGGAACAAGACCAGTAAAGCTGACGAGCACAGCCCATCCCTCTTTTAGACTTGATCATCATAGATAAACCTGGTCTTCAGTTGTGATGGTTAAGTTTTGATGTCAACTTGACCTTTCAAGTTATCTTGGGTGGGTCTCTGAGGATGTTCACAGGAAGGCAGCCTCTCAGTAGGGGGCAGGATGTAAGGAAGCTCAGGAGAGCTAGAAGGAAACATCCTTTCCTGTGTGGGCAGTGCAGGAAGGAAATTCCAGAGACTCAGGAAGCCATTAAGTCTGGGATAGAATTGCAAAACCCCACCCTAGGGCTATATAAAGGTGAAAGAATTCTCTCCTTGCCCTCCTGCCTGTTTGCTGTTCTGTGTGTGGTGTTGGTGATGGGTTTTTCTCTCTGCTCCCACCTGTGAAAGGGGAGCAGCCTCTTTTGGTATTTGGAACTTCCCCTGTATCTATAGCAACAAATAAATACTTTCCTCCCCCAAAGTGTGCCTGGTTTGGAGATTCATCCCAGCAGCGTGTGGCTGGCTGTGACATCAGTATTGTGGACATTTCCTTCTTTTCTTATCATCTTTTCCTCTCCATAGGTTTTTTTTTTTTTTTTTTTTTTTTTTTTTTTTTTTTTTTTTTTTTTTTTTTTTTTTTTTTTTTTTTTTTTTTTTTTTTTTTTTTTTTTTTTTTTTTTTTTTTTTTTTTTTTTTTTTTTTTTTTTTTTTTTTTTTTTTTTTTTTTTTTTTTTTTTTTTTTTTTTTTTTTACTGATTTCCTTTAAAAATACCTTTCCTCTACTTGGGAAATCAGTTGCTACAAGCAGTATCAACTAATGAATACTAAGTCTACTGGGAAAAAATAACTATATGGAGAAATAGGATATTTCAAAATCTTAAATTATACTGTCCAAATAGCCAGTAATGGCTGTGTTGGTTTGACCAAATGTCCATAGGTTCTCTCATACCCCTCTTCTCTTTGAACTAAAAGAAACTGAGATCCTGTTTCCCCAACTCCTCAAGATTTCCAGTGAGGGGCAGACCCACTTAGATCTATTATAAATTAGTGATCAAGAAATGTTCAGTTTCAGCTGGGTGTGCTAGCACACTCCTTTATTCCCAGCAGTGGGGAGTCAGAGGTAGGAGGATTGCTGTGAGTTCGAGGTCAGCCTCAGACTACATAGTGAATTCCAGGTCAGCATATGCTAGAGCAAGAGCCTATCTTGAAAAACTACAAAAAAAAAAGTTCAATTGGATGAAGTTTCTGCTGTAAAACACTGAAAGGTATCAGAATAGATCTATTGTAGGGTGTGTGCATGTGTGTTTGTGTGTGTTTATGTGCTAGTGTATGACCCTGGCTTCTTATCACTACAGTTGAATGCTTGTTCAGCTTTACATGGATGGCTGTAGAATTGAACTTGAGCTGGCAGGATTTGCAAGCAAACACATTTAACTTTTGAGCCCCCATTACTGCCTTGGAAATCTTCTCTGATTTAACTAAGAAAAACAAAAGCCCTGTTCCCTTCCTTCTACCTCTGGTCTATGAGCTTTCCCTGAGTGGAGGTCATGTCTGTTTACTTATGTTGATCAACCCTTAGCTCTTGTTTTATAACTTGATAGTCAGTGTCATATGCATCTCTTGGACAGGATAGCAGTAGTCTGTGTGGGACAGGATCATATCAATGTCACCTTCTAGAAAATAACCTTATTTGAGAGGCAAAGGTTGTAAATTACTGAAGAATGCTTAAAACACATGCCACACTGAAAACCCAAATCAATGTTCTTCTCCCCCAAGAAGCTTTCCTTGACCTTTCCAGCAGGAGATATGATTTTTTTTCTTTCTTTGTATTCCCTCCTGTCCTGCCCAGATAACTTGACTCCACGTCCTAACCAAAGGTATGGAAACTTTTACACTGGAATGATGAAATATGTTTAACATAGCACTTTGTTAAAAGAGATGACACATGAAATTTGAAGATGCTAATGAACAAGCTCTTAGCAAATCAAACCAAGTCTCCATCATATATTTACTTGCCTTTCTTCCCCACCAGTTTCTATAGTGTAACCTGAGAGAGATCCTCAATGCCTCTGAGGCCTCAATCTTGGCTATTCTAACCTTTGTAGAACTGATAACAAGTCTCCAGATCTATCACTATACTTGACACACGGGAGAGGTAAGGACTGTTCAAGAAATATTAGTTGAATAAATAACTAAATGGTAGCCTCTCTCAATTTCAGTTTCATTTTCTGGTAAATAACAACACAAATCCCTATGTTGTGCTGTGGCTCTGGTGGGGAATTAAACAGTGGAATGCAGACAAGCTTTCAGTAGGATGCCTGGTGTATGGCAACAGATCAATAAATGTTTGTTTCTGTTCTAATCTGTTCCCATTAGGTACTCTCTCCAATGAGGGCTCCAATTTAAGCACTTCTCCTAGCCATGTTATTCATTATGGAGGCCAAATTAAGAATCCAAGGTGCTTAGCTTACATTTCAGAAGAAGCAAAAGATGCTAGACCAGGAAGTGCTACATGGGGTGTAATGTATTCACAGTAGCTTTGCTAAGAAAACATCCAGGCCCCCAGTGGAGAGACTGAAGCAGCACCATTAGCATAACAGGTGTCTTTGCTGAGGAATGACACATTAAAGACAAATTCCCCCAGTGCCTTCCCCAATGCAGGAGTGAATATTTAATTACGTTTAATGCCATTTTCCCCTGTAGACTAGGGAAGGAGTACATCCTCCCATAAAAGTTGGCAAAGTTTTTACATAAATGCTTGCATGTCTTAGAGAAGAAACTGTGAACTTTGCTGTTTAAAGAACAGAGTGTGTAGGAGAAGGAAGAGGATGAAAGGGGATGAAGTAGAACACACTGGAACCCAGGAGAGGTGAGGTTCACTGTGTGTAAGGTTGCTAGGCTAATTATTGTCATAGATTATTATTAATGAAAACATCAATTTATAGGAAGGAACAAGGCAAGCCATGATTTTAAGTGGCAGTGATGGAAATTAAGGTTTAAATTTGAGTGACTTCCCCACAATCATGGAGCTAATGAGTGAGGAGCTTAAAGTTGAGCATAGAACTCTGGTCTCAAGCCCTGTCATCTCCCTTTATCTGCACCCCCAATACATTCAAGTTTAGGGCACATTTTCTGTGTGACATGCATTGTGTCATCAATTTCCTGTGTATGATTTGGTAGAGCTTTCCCCTTACTTTATCGAGAAGTGAAGAAACAAAGAATTATATTACCCAAAGTCACAAGGAGAGGTAAAAGAAAATTTGGAATTTAAAGCCAAATTCACTTATTTTCCTTTTAATCCTCAGCGTTAAATTACCTTCTTATGATGAGATTGAATGAGTAACTTCATATCTCCAGTTATTGGCTAGCTTTGCTCATTTTCTATTTGGTTTCACAGTTTCCCTGGGTTCAGTGTATCATGGCAAGGAAGGGCAGGCAGGACAGAGTAGTTCATATTATAATGGGCCAGAAACCAGAGAAAGGGAATGATGGTACTCCACTGGCTTTCTCCTTTAACCCTTCTATTCCACCTGGCTACCCAGCCCAAGGGAGGGTGTCACTCACATTCAGGATTGGTCTTCCACCCTCATGAAATACTATCAAAGTTACACATGCAAAGTCACAAATCTCTAGGCATGCCTAAACCCAGTCATGTTGACAATGAAGTTAGAAGTTATGACAAATCATCTCTTGTCAATCCAACATCCAAACACATCATTTTAAACTATAACATTCCATCCTTGCTCCCCAAAATGCTTGTGTTCACCTCATAATGCAAAACACATTCTGTCCAACTACAAGAGTCCCTGTTGTCTTAATAGTTCAAACATTATTCAAAAGTGTAACTTCAATGTCTCCTCTGAGACTCAAAGTTTACCTTAGTGTGGACCCTTGTAAGAACCAGGAAAAAAAAAAAAAAAACTCACATTCTTCCAGTACACAATGACACAGAGTAAATATTGCACTGGAAAGGGGAGGGATGGGAGCATATATGTATGAGATTGGATCAAAGCAAGACTCTTCAGGTCAAACACTAAATCCTTGAATTCTATGTCCAGCATCCAAGGCACATGAGCACCAATGGACTCTGGGCCTGCACTCTGTCCTAGAAGGCTACAGCCCAGTGACCTTTTTGTGGCAAGCTCCACTTGTTGCCTGCATCTTTCCTCAGCAGATGTTCCATGTTTCTGGCATCTTCAACACTGCAGATTCAATTTTATGCTGTCAGCTTTATGTATTAACTGCTTCGGAGCTCCCTGCAGGAAATGTCATCCTATTGAACAATACTTAGTCTCATAGGCTGGGATGGTGAAGTTTGGTTATCTATTTAATTAGATTAGACACCCACAGATATTCCTCTTGAACAGGTCTCTGAGGTTGCTTTCAGGAAGGATTAAGTGAAGGAAGAAATGATTCCTCCAGAGTGAGTCCTTCCTCCAGAGTAGATGGCCTGAAATAAACCATTTCCTTCCATAAGGTGCTTCTAGTCAAGTACTTTGTCCCAGCAACAAAAAGGTAACTGCTATAATTAGAATACAGTTTTTTAATTTATTGATTTGTAAGTAGAGAGAGATATAGAGACAGAAAGAAGACAGAATGGGTCTCCAACCATGGCAAATGAATTCTATATATGTATGTGTCACTTTGTGCATCTGGCTTTACATGGGTACTGGAGAAACAAACCTGGGTTATTAGGCTTTGCAGACAAGCACCTTAACCACTGAGCAATATCTCCAGCACCTATAATTATTATTAAGAATAACAAAACAACTATTTGAGGGCAATTAAGTCCTGTAAAGTAGGTCTGTGTTGACAGACTTTCATTGACTCACACACTAAAATTGCTGCTTTAGAACATTCTATCTTCCAAGTTCATCCTATTATAAAGAGATACTTTCAGCTCTAAGCAGATGACATTTATCTGGAATGTTAAAAAAAATGATAATAGCATAGTAGTTTTTAAAAAATGAGAGTACCTGGGAGCCCAGTACCTGGATTCAGTTCTGAGCTCCAATACTTCTGGCAGAAGGATTTCCCGTTCTCTACCTGTTTACTCACATGAATCAGGCAGCTGACAATAGGAAAGCATTTGACAATGTTGACTTCAGAGAAAAAAGACTGCATACTATGCCATTACTAATACCAGAATTTTACTGGTACATAAAGAGCAGGGGCAAAAGAATGGAGTCATGCATGTGAGCGCACAGAAGTAGAATCACAGGAAGCTCAAGTGCCCCTTTTCCAGACCTGTTCCTCCTGGGCCTCCTGCTCTAATATGTCTCCTTTCACATAGTGTTAAAGGGTGAAAAATGCATTTGCTTAAAATCCATCTGCTTTTTATAACTTCCAGAGACCTAAATCTGCACGGGCAGCAGTTCTGTGTTATTTCTAATTAATTCCCAAACAAAGACCGCTCTGGCAGCAGCACGGTTTATGAAGCCAGTTGACCTCCTGGTGCAGAAATGATGACACAGATGTTGCTGCTGCTTCACAACCTCATTTTTCACTTGGCACCACTTGGTCAGGCCAGACCTATCTCCACCTTCCCAGGAGCAGATGGTCCCTGGAGTGGCCCCAAGACCCAATCTGTCACCTCCTGTGGCTACCAACCTTCTAAATCAGGAGCCTGTTGACAGCAGCCTGGGGTAGAGCAGGCCAGAAAAGCAGAAGCATGATCTCTCATTAATCAGAGAGATTCCCTGATTGAGGAGTTTCCCATCAGTAAGGTGCCTGAGAGGCTATAGCTAATAATTATGACAGCTTTCGTGGACTGAGTATCTACCAAGGTCCAGGCATGATCTTGGGCATTCCTCCTAGGTTGTCTCATTTCATTCAACACTGCATCTTAAGACACAGAATACTGCCCTAAATTAAAAATATAAGAAATGGGATATTAGAACTACAAAGAGTGGTCTTGTACTTTAGAGCTGCCATTACTTTTTTATTTAATATCTTTATTATGAATAAGTATATACATTGTATGAGCAAATCTTATATAGGTGCCCCCATTTCCCTCCACTCTGTCCCCTACTCATTGGGGTCCCTCCTCGGTGTGCATACTGGATCTGTCCATAGGATAAGGGGGTTATGAACTATAACAGAAGTAGCCAGTTTTTCGTTCTCTTTTTTTCTAACTCCTTGTGTATTGTTGTGGAGAAGGGCAATGTCTCTGGATATTCTCATCCACCATGACTCTTATATTCTTTCCACCCCCTCTTGCACTTAGTTACCTAAGTCATAGTGGGTAGAGCTGCCATTTCTCTATGGCTTCCTATAGGTGAAGAATCAAGAACTTTATTCAAGCTTCTGCACCAAGCCTAGGCTCCACAAGCACAAAGCTCTGACAGGCTAAATGACCCCCTTCAGGTCATACAGCTAATGCAGAAGCAGACTGAGGAAGGTATGGGTCCTTCTGCTGAGTTTGGGGGTTTCTATATTCATTGGTGTCAGTGGAGAGAGCATGGGTTCAAGATGTAGAATCCAATGTGACCTGGGGCTGTCTCAGCATCCATCCTCATCTATGAAATTCTTGTTTATCTCCTCTGTGAAAGCTCATTATAGGCAGAGTTTTATAAGTTGCTATGAAGATGTCCAATGCGAGAAGCATGCTGACACATAATAAGCACTGTGGAAAGTTGATGGAAGAAGCTTTCATGGGCTCTGCTTCCTGCAGCCTCTGAATTTACATTCAAAGCCATGAGCTATCTAAAGGTCACAACTGTAGCATATGGCAGGATCCATCAGTCATTTACCTCCCAATCCATTCATTTAAGTTTATCATATTCCACACACTCATTGCTCTTACCTTCTATACACCTATCCCTTTTCTTCCTTCTTTTCTTTCCACTAAGGTTCCTTACTATTCTGGGAGCACTTTCTTGCCTCTTTCCAATTTCCCTTTAGCCTCAGGTTTCTGCTCTGTTAGTCAGTTCACAGGACCTGTGATGGTTAATCTTTGGTTGTAAACCTAGGATTCAAAACCAAGGAAACTCTGGTCACATCTGTCAGGGACTCTCTAGATTAGATTTATTGAGGTTGAAGGGCCTATTGGAACTTGGCCATGCCATCTCATGGACTGGGTTTTTCAATTTGTATGAAGAGAAAATTAGTTGAGCACTAAGCATTTGTCTCTGTGGGACCCTGCTGAGAGGCACAGTGGACGTAGGGTTAAAGGAAATTTGAGACCGGCCTAAAACCCCAATAATCTCATCCTGAGACAGTCAGGAGTTCAGCTGACTCCTTCCATCCCCATTTCAGCCACCTGGAAGGCCCCAGCAAGCCCTGATAAATCCAAGCAATTCAAGGCCTGAATTTACTGGAGTTCACATAATTCAACTAAAAGGTGATAACAAGGCCCAGAAAATGAGAAAGTCCTTCCAGCTTATCTATGCATCTGTCCCCTGCCAATCCTTTCATGAGACATTCACAGGCCACACTGCCCCCCCCCCGCCAATTCCATTGTCATTTTTCCCCCTGCCTCTCCTTTTCCTCCTGAATAAAAACACCCTCCACAACCTAATAAAGGAGCTGTTCACTACAATTGTCTCCCGAGAGTTCTTCCTCTTGTTGGCTCACCACCGTCCCAAGATTCTCTTCACCCAGCTTCATGGATGAACTGGAGTGTTAGTGTACAATGACCCCCCAAGTAATCCATGGACTCACAGTCTGTTTCTCTACTTCCTTCCTCTGTGTGTGAGAGTATGAATTTGGCTTTCTGCTCCAGCCATGCTTTCCCCTACAGGATAGACTTCTTGTTGAAACTGTAAGTAACTTAAGTTGCTTCTGATTGGGTATTTTATCCAAGAAACAAACAAAGTAACTGATTCAGACCCTAACATTATAAGACAGAATGAGTGGCTCAGACAAGAGAAATTTCATTTACTCACAGGTCTGGGGACTGAAAATCCAAGATCAGGGTTCTAGCAGGGTAGGTTTCTGGTGAGGCCTCTCATCTATTTATTCTGACTTCATATGGCATCTCCTCTTTTAGGAGGCTTTTGGGAGGTATCAGTTCTCTCTCTCTCTCTCTCTCTCTCTCTCTCTCTCTCTCTCTCGACTCTGGAAGGTCCAACCTTTATGGGTTCACTTGACCTAAATATACTCCTTGAAGAATCTGTCTACAAATGCAGTCACATTGTGGTTGAAAACATAAAAGATGGGGGTTCGTAGTTCACCCAGACATAGTATTGCCTATCTATAGGATTTTAGGCAAATCTTTCCAAGTGGCTTGACACACCAATAATGAGAGGGACTTAGGTGCCTCTCTTTCTTCGACTTAGAAGCTTTTCTTTCTGACACTGATCAACTCTGTGATCTAAGCAAGCCTTTTCTCTGAGGCTCTGTTGCTTCTGAATAAAGTCCCATTGTAAAGAGCATGAATTTGGGATACTTTCAGGAGACTTTAATGAGACTCAAAATAGGAACCAGTTCTATTTATGTTACTCAGTTGAGAATGTTTGGGCTTTAAGAATAGCTTCATTTATTGAGAAATTTCTATTTATGAGACCAAGTTTCTATTTAACATAGATGCTTCCATTCCTTGAAATATTTTCATCAGAGGAGATATAATTTTGTCTGTATTTTACAAAAGAGAAAACCATGACTCAGAGAGAGTAAAGAGCTAGCCTAACATCACACAGTTAGCAAAACAACTGACAGCACCAGTTCCAATAGATTCTCCTTTTCACTCACCAGATTATGGCAATCATTGCAATGATGTAGCCTTGCCCTACAGTTGACATGTCTTCACCTAAGACAACCTGCAGTGTGAAGAGTAGAACCCCACATTTCCCTTACACAGTCCCCAGGGACTCTGTGAAACATCTATACAAAGCCTCTGGAATAACCTCCTGCATATATCACTTCCTATTAAAGAAACCCAAGACAGAGCAGGCCTCTGGACACTTCATTAGGGCAGCATCAAGACTGTAATAAAACAGGGAGTGAAGAGGTATCCATGGGGAACGCCAAGAGCCTCACTTGCTTGTGCCCTTGCAGAATTTAAAGGAGGGAGGACGGGACTGAAGAGATATGGATGGTTAGAGGAGGATTCTGGATAAGAAAAAGAGCCTTGCTTCCAATGAGGCAAACAGGGTCTGGCTCCTCTGTGGATTTCTCCCCAGTATTGGGACCTGAGCAAGGCTCCTTAGCTTAATGTGCCTGATAGACCTGTAAGATAGTGATTCTACTGGTTGTTTGGTTGGCATGATTTTCTGAGAATTAAATAAACTGCAGAATGAGCAAGTCTTTCTAGTTGCTCTGACTTCTCTGTTTCTATTTCAATGAGCCAGAGATTAGAGATTTTTTTCTTCTGCACATTCCCAGGAATTTTACATGAATGTTCAGATCTGATGGGCCTGGAGCAGAAGGGAGGAAAATGTCTTTGAAACAAACACACAAGGCATTTCTTTTACTGTTGTTGTTGTATTTACACTTAACTGATTTTTAAGTACTTATATGAGATATGATTGGCAGGCAGCAAACCCTGGGTGGCTTGTTTTATTTTTGAAGCAGGGTCTCCTTTCTCCTATATAATCCAGATGGACCTTGAACAAATTAATGCTCCTGCCTCAGCCTTCTGAGGACTGAGATTATGGTGCCATTGTGTCTGGATTAAGATGTATATGCTTAAAGTATACACCTCAATAAAAGGAATCCTGGGACACTGTTAGCAAGAATGTAAGATGGCACAGCTATTATGCAAAAGAGTAAGAAAATGTCTCCAAAAACTCCCTGAAAAAAAAATGGAGCCACTATAAGAAACAGCAAAGGTGCAGTTGGTTGAATAGTGTACGAGCATATTTTGCTCCATATCTAGTGTATCACCACCAACAAATAGTACAGTTAAAAATATAACCCATTTTGATCAGACAAAGGCTTTTAGGACCAAATGGCTGGTGTGTGATACTATGTTGCTGATGGATGAAGTGTTTAACATCTGTGGACATCAGTTTCCTCCCAGGTGATATGGGCACCCAAGCAGGAATTAATTAAAATAATACACCTAGCACACATATTTCCTTTATTCCTATAATATGTTCATTCCTTTTGTGCCTTGAAAGGAACTTTTAATACCCCCACCTCTGAGGAATTCCATGGGTACAAAAAATTTTCCTCCTTTATTTCTAACCTCACATTTTGTTTAACCAGGCAATTTACAGGGACAAAAATAATTAGTGGTTTTAAGTGTTTGTGGTATAAACTGGCACCCCAATCAGGCTAAATCATCTCTGATGTATGCCCAGCTCCTCCACGTGACAGATGACAAACAAAAGCCAGACAAGGTACTCCCTCACAGGCAGAATTGAGTTAATGGAAGAATTATTGCTTCGGAAATCCACTCCAGTCCTATTGAGAGGAACGCTCCAATTTATCAAAGCCAAATGAACATTAATTGCAGCAGTCTGGTAAGTTTTCCAGCCGCTATGACCTTCATTGAATTTTAATCCAAAATAGATAAGATTTCCTTCCACACAAGAGGAAACAACACAATTAGTTCAGAGAGACAGAAAGATCGTGAAGCAGTCACACCACACACACACACACACACACACACACACACACACACACACACACACACACACACACACACGGTAATACTGATTCAAAGAGACTTAAAATTCAGCACCAAGGAGGTAGGCAGGGGGAAAGGTAAACACAAAAGCACATCTGTGTACCCTTCCCCCTCCTTCCTTCAGGAGGGAAATTTGGAAGGCGGAAGGCAAGATGGAGAAGGTGGCAGACAGTAATAAAGACAGAATTTCAGTTAACTGCTGTAATTAATGTTATGTCTCATAGGGGAGAGATTAGGAAAAAACAGAGAAGGAAGGAAGAAAAAACAAGTATTATTTTGCTATTAAAGACGCCCTTGAGCTGGGGAACATTAGTGCAGAAGTTTGAATTGGGTAATTGTTTGACAGTATCGCTGGATCTGCAGACAGGATGATTACCCCAGTGAAGTGAAATATGGTTGTGCGGAACCTCACCTGGTTACAGTTCCTTCCACAAGGAGAGATGATGAGAGTCGTTCACAGCCTGGGAAGGTAGGCATTACAGAATGTTGGAGAACACACACACACACACACACACACACACACACACACACACACACACACACACTACCAAGGGAGCTGGATGATAGCAAAGCTATTTCTGACAATGTGGGCCACTTGGTCACCCAGAAGCATTGCTTTTGCATTCAAATTCACCCTAGGTAGAAATGGTATTGCAAGAGAGATTGATACCTTGTTTGATTAATTGATGTCAGAAGTTTTTGCTTTCATCATTTTGAAATACCCATGGCTAGGAAGAACCTGCCTCCAGAGCAGAGTCCTATAAAATGTCAATGATAGAGATTAATCTATTAAAAGTCTTTAGTCTCATTGTGCCCATAAGAGAGGAAGTATTACAGAACAGATCAATCACCTGTATAGGTATCAGTAAGCTGCCCCACTGATAAAATTTCATACAACTGTAATGAAATTAATCTAAGAAATTTGCAATGCTACACTCATCTGACAGATGACAGAAACCATAGGTCTTTGAGGAATTTAACCTGATTACCCACCAGTATTCTTTTTGGGGTCCAGAATCTAATCAGACCCCATGTGGGATTTCGTTGCCATGCTTCCCTCAGATCCTCCAATCTGTAACACTAGGAATAGGCTGAACAGGACACTTATTTTCTAGAATGCCCCTCACTGGCTTTGTCTGATGTTTTAGGATTAGAATGGCTCAACAGTTTTGGTCAGAGTAACCTTTGTGCAGAATGCCTGGTGCCAGAGTGTCCACAATTCTGACATTGCTTATTCCTGGTGATGTTCATCTTGCTAGCTTGGCTAAGATGCTGTGCTAGGTTGAATAGAAGATTCCAGAAAGATAATGCCCATGTCTCATTCCCTGATAATCACAGCTGTTACCTTATTCGAAATACAGAAGACTAGATTTATAGTTAACAACCTTGCTAAGAAGAGAGACCATCAAGGGGTGTGTGTCTTCAGCTCAGGGACAAATGTACTTATAAGAAGAAACCAAGGAGAAGGCGTTAAGGACATGGCCGCAGACATTAACCAGCCTCAAACCCAGAACACTTTAGGCCACTGGAAGGTAGAAGTAAGTGCCGATTCTTCTTTTAAACCCCTGTAGAAAGTGCTATTTTGTTTACACCATTATTTCTGTTATTTCTGACTTGTGGAGTCTGAAACTCAGAATAAATTTGCATTGTTGTAGCCCCTCACTTTTGACAATTTTTCATAGCCACCTTAGGAAACAAACACAGCTCATATCAACCAAATTTCTCAATGGGAAAGTCAGTAGTTTTCTTTCATGTTTCATAGCTATCCAGGCACAGGGGTAATTTGAGATTCTGCAGATCCTTTTTATTTTTCCCCCTCAAAATCCCATCGTTTGTCTTACACACATGGTGGGTCATGCCAGCCGTAATTATTACAGTAGTGATTTCTTAATGGGAGTTTTCTGTTTCCTTCTTTCCTTCTACATTTATTAATTGGAAATTCTACTGTAAAGAACTATCCCTTCTACTTTACTTATTTAGTCAGTTGATTGCTTCGAACAGTATTTTTTAAAAAAATCAATATTCTTAATAACTCTTGCCCAACTTCATTCACAGGATATTTAGGAGGAAAATTAAAGGCAAAGGAAAGAGAAAGAATCTCACTGAGCATCATACTAAGATACTTTATGAGTCTTTATTATTTATTCTGCCCTTGGTCCCATGAAGGGAGTATCCATAGCGTTGTTTACAATGGAGAAGAATTACACACATTAATACTATACCTCATCTGTCTGTCTCCATCTCCACATTATTTTCATCATACTAAGCTGTCTTTTAAGCACAGGAGAGAAGGGAAAGGGGGGACTTAATTGAAAGATGAATTGGAAACTACAATATATCTTACTATATATTTTTACTGTGGGCAGATTCACGACATCCAGGGAAGGGATCACCTCAACATGGACACAGAACCCATTATTTTTGTATTGTTGGAATATCATACAATCTTCCCAGGCTCTGGAAGGAGAACAGAATGTACAGGAGGCTGGAGGGGAACCAGCTTGGGGTAGTAAGCAAATGTCTAGTTCTCTTGATCCTTCTGCTGTTATTCCCTCCTCTTACCACTCCTCTGCATGGATATTCCCTTTTCCTCTCTCCTCCATGAATTTCTCAGCAGCCCAGCTCTCTGTTTCCCTTTTCTGATCTTTAGTACTTGAGGTCCAGCCATAGGCTCTCCTCATCTTTGCCAGATGCCTCTTTTTTTTTTTTTTGCCTTGAGTCCTCTTGTCCTCCCATTCACTCTGATAACCTGCCCTGGCCTTTTAACTCTCCACTACTCTTCCTTGGGCCTGAAATCCATCTGTCGCTCTTGCTAGCCTCCATTTCTCTCTTTCACTAACTGATCTCTATGCTCATCTTCCCTGGTGTGTTTTATTCTTTTCTTCTCTGCTCTTCTCCTATGTCTGCTTCCTTGCTAAATCTTTTGCCCGTTTCTGCCAATTTCCCTTCAGTTCCCTACTTTTCTCTCACTGTTCTTGGCTCCTCTTTCTATCAGTTTCCTTTTACTGTTCTCTGTTTCCACTAGTATTTATTCACCCACTATAAAATAGTTTCTCAATAAATACTGACACTTGTCTCTTTCTCTTGCCTGGGTTTCTCTCTGCTCCCTCCATCTGCAACATACAGAAGTGTTCGCTACACACACTTTCATCCTATATTCTACTTTGGCCAGGATGTCCAGAGGAGCTGCCTGCCAGCCAATTTCCCAAGAAGCCTCTTGTTCTCCCAGATGCCTTTGTGGATATCACAGTTGTGATACATTTACATGATGGAATTATACTCAGCTGAAAGAAATAATGACATAATGAAATTTAAAGAAAACTGGATGGACTTGGAGCAGATCCTACTTAGTGAACTCACACAAGAACAGAGAGACAAACATCACATACTCTCTCTCATATACTTTTCCTAAGCAGGTTAATTTTATATTCTAAGTAAGCCTGACAGGTGACTCAAGAGACCATAAAAGGGGATGGAAGAAATTGGAAGAGGGGAGAAACTAAAGCGAGGCCTCCTGATACCAAATTCTACACTTGTTACACTGACTTATGTGTCTCTAAATGTTGGGTGAAATAAGCCATGTTTCCTCAGACAGCAGCTGTGTCTTATGCTTCCCTTTCCCCATAAACCTATATAGAGCCCAGGCAGGCCTAGTGATTCTATATTTTTTAAATAAGTCAAAACTAACAACAAGATGCACAGTACTTGAAGTTTTTGAAGTGTGTGTGTGTGTGTGTGTGTGTGTGTGTGTGTGAGAGAGAGAGAGAGAGAGAGAGAGAGAGAGAGAGAGAGAGAGAGAGAGAGAGAGATTTAGAATTAGAAAGAGACTTTCTGAAAAAAAAGTGAATGGGATTCATGGATATGGAGGACTTAGGTAAATAAAGTACTTATCAAAATTCACCATGCTTTGGCAAGACTGGTGATCTTAATTTACAGATGGGAACAGCAACACTGAGAAGGAAATATGACTTTGTTGCAGTTACTTCCATGTTGCTGGGACAACCATCCAACCAGATACAGCTTTAGGGAGGACAAGGGGCTTATTTCAGGATTACAGGGTCCAGGAGAAAATCATCAATGGTGGAAGAAGCTGGCTCCCTTTTATGGATCCAAGCATAGAGAAACCTCCGACAGTCAGCACCACCAGCAAACACAAACAGCCAGAGGTCAACCTGCTCTGAGCACACCTAGTAAGGCTAGAATCAGATCCACCCCCAGTGACACTCCCCTCCCCAAAGAAGGAATCTGCCTACTGGGGGCTTACTTAGGAAGTTTAATTTTAATAAAACACCTGAGTCTATGGGATCACATTTAAACTACCACAGACTTATAGAAGGTCATGTGTCATGTTGTGAGTCTCAGCTATAGATACCTTGGCTACGTGCATCACTTGCTCTTTCTATCACTGCATTTTTGCCTCATTCTTATGCAATCATTCTTGGTCAGAATCTGTCTTTCCAGTGTTGTAATTTAATTTTTAAATTTAAACATTTGTGTACATATACACTATTCTCTTTGTTCCCACTTCCCCATCTTACCTTCCCTCTTCCCCCCTCCCCTCCGACTAAAACCTTTATTCTCATTTGATGCCCATCCCACTTTCATGCATACTTTCTTGTGTCTTTGTCTTGTTTTCTGACTCACTGAGTTAAGTTAGGGTTGCTTGAATGATCATAAGCAGAAGGTTGTTGATTGGAGAATGGACAAGCTGTCAGCAGCAACAGGGCTAAATGACATGACACCCCCTCATTGCCACTTTTATTCTCAAAGGTTTGTCTTCTTCTGGATTCCTTCCTCATCTATGATGAAATACTGACACACTCAATCTCCTGCAGGTCGAATGGATATGGCAGGAATGGTAGACTCATGAGTTCACAGCAGATGTGGTAGACAAGACTGGGTGTGTTTTTCCAATTAATATGCTTTCTTTCTGAAAGAATTTGCACCTTCATAACCTGAAAGAGTGTGGCTTTTCTGTCATTAGATTTCTTGAGCCTCATTTAATAATATCACTCACAAACAATGCAGTGATCCCTAATTGTTATTGGCTGAATTGCACATACACACACACACACACACACACACACACACACACACACACACACACACACACACAAACACAAACACACACGTATTCAATTCCCATCGCTAATTCCGAATCCATATCCCTGAACCTGCTGCAGGTGTAGTTCTTACAAGTCATTGACACTCTGTGCCCATGTTGTCTCAGACGTATAATAGAAGGGTTAAAAGTATCTACGAAAGTGCTGTGACTATGAAAAGTCAAATGTTTCACAAGCATCACTAATGCATCTTTATAACTTCACTAGTGAGCATGATTATTTTAAGATTATTTATTGACTAGATCTTTTTCTCAGAGTATTACTAGTCTTTTATTCATTTTAACATGTGATCCTCCAAAATAAACATGGTATTTCAGATATCATCAAGAACCTCTGAGCTACTCATTCAGGAAAGCAGGCCTTTATTCACACAAATTCAAGTACACTACCACTTTTAGTAGGCAGATGTCATGGTTGATTCATACTGAACTATGGTTGCTTTCATTAAAGCTTCTTCTTTTCTTTTGTCTGTCTTTTTAGCAGGAGGGACTGTCATTGTTAGATTCAGTCAATAGGCAAACTATTATATGACTGACTGGATTAATGAGTGAAGGAATGAAGGATGTGCTGTTAATGAAGAACTGCACTGGTTGGGGAAATGATCTAAAGTTATCTTTCAAAGAAAGCTTCAATAAGCAATTTGTCAATATCACACATATTCCTCAACTGAAGTTTCTGATTGAGGCTGGTAATAATAATATC
>PVHP010038583.1:0-16834 GCA_004024765.1 Zapus hudsonius | reverse complement strand
ACACACACACACACACACGGGGACAGAGAGGCCAGCGAAAGATAAAGCGAGAGTCAGGACAGACAGCAGTCACAGGCTCCCAGGGCTCAGAGCTGGACCAGAAGGTCAGCGGCGGGCAGAGCGACCTTTGGGGGCAGGAGCGGCCAGGGGCGGTCCCCCCTACCTTGGTCATGCCATTCCCCATGATCCCGGGCCCGGGGGGCCGGGCGCACCCCCAGCTCGCCGCCCGGAAAGCGCTCGGGTCACAGCTGCCCTGCCGGCCCAGGCCCGGCGTCTGCAGCCTGGCGGGGACCCGGGGACCCGGCGTCCGCGGCCCCGTCCAGCCGTGTCCAGCCGCCGCCACCACCGCCCGCAGACCCCCGGCCCGGGAGGGAACTGCCGGAGCCGCCGCCGCCGCCGCCGCCGCAGGCTCCTCCTACCCCGTCGGTCATGTGGGGCCCCCTCCCCCGTGGGTCGTGGCGGGGGGCCGGACAAAGCCCCAGTGTGCGCGGCCCACGGCCCGCGGGACAACGGCAGCTTGTTGCTGTCGCGTGGGACGCCGCGCGGGGTGGGGCGCTTCCCCCACCCTGGCACTGTCAGGCGCGGCGGGGGGGGTCGTGGGGAGCCCCCGGTGGGGGCCGGACACTGCCCCGCGCCGGCTCTGCCCGCATCTCCCTGCGGCGTGGGGGCAAAGCGCCCAGCCTCCCTCGTCTCCTTAGGGAGTCCTGATGAAGGCTGGACTTTGCTCTTCTCTTCGGTTTCTGTTTTCGACAAGATAAGTGGGTAATTTCCTTCCATTACCAGCCCTCCCCCATACACCCATGCAGCCGTCCTGCCAGCCTGCCTGCCTTCTTTCCCATTCATCCATCCATGCTCCCATGCTCCTGTTCACCCTTCTGTAGACTCATCCATTCTTGTCATCCACACGTAATCTTCCATCCACCATCCACCAATCCAACCATCCCATCCATCCATCCATCCCCCCATCCACCTATCTATCCCTCATTCTCTCTTCCTTCCTCCCTCCCTCCCTCTCTTCCTTCCTTCCTTCCTTCCTTCCTTCCTTCCTTCCTTCCTTCCTTCCTTCCTTCCTTCCTTCCTTCCTTCTGTCCTCCTGTCCATATTCCCATCCATCCATCTCTCATTCTCTTCTTCCTTCCTTCCCTCCTCCTACCCATCCTCTCTCATCCATCCAGCCATTCATTCACTCACTTATTGATCTTATATCCTCCTTCCCCCCTTCTCCCTCCCATGCACCTATTCTTTCATTCCTTCCTTTCATCCACTCTGGTCCCTGTGTGGGTAAGTTCTTTTGGAACCAGGCATTGCTATTATTAGGGGGCCCCAAGAAACTAGGGGTAAATGTGGGGGAAAGGAGATAAAAGAAGCCTGCAGTTACCTGGGTCTTGCGTCAGAAAACTAAACCAGAATGTCCAAGACTCAAGGCCATGCGCATTTCTTGACCTGCTGAGCCCTTGGGGCCCCATCTGTTCCTACCTGTGTGTCCCAAGATGTGGAGTGAACCTTTTCTATTCTTGTTTGTTTTTGTTTGTTTCTGAGGCAGAGTCTCACTTGAGCCCAAGCTGGTCTCAGCCTCCCAGGTGCTGGGATTAAAGGCATAGGCCATGGTGCTAAACCAACTGGAGGTGAACTTTTTCTTCCTGGCTACTGGCAAGTAAAATAATTGTGTCTAGACACCCCCCCCCCAAATAGGAACAGAATTGAATCAGCTGAGCCAGCTTTGTTTCTCCAGCCATCATCTCTATCCCTCTATCAATAGTAGTATGTGATTGAAGGGGACTGTCTTGTCCTGTCCACATAGAACAGAGACTCCATTAAATGTGTGACTGGAGAAAAAACAAACCTTTCTTCATGTTTCCTCCTTCCTCAAGTTCAGTGTACATGTGATTGCCTGTCTCAGCTCTCTCTGTTCTCATAAAAGATCATTCAGCAAATACTTAGCATAGGTCCTAGGAACACGGTCCTGGGGTAAAGATGAAGATGGCTTCTACCTTCCTAAGCTACCCAAAAGGTACAGAATGCCAACTATATTTGTAATTTGAAATTAACCTAGTATATCCAGATATCATCTCAGTATGTAGTCAGTATTTAAACATTATTAACAGTGTATCTTATGTCCATTTTATTGCATTAAATCTTCAAAATCCGGTTTGTGGCTTATTTTTAGAGAGATCATCTCATCTCACAAAGCTGGATGTCAAATGCTCAGTAGTCAGTCTTCTATGGCTAGAATCACCATATCTGACATCTCAGATTTAGGTGAGAAGGCAAAGGAAATATGCTAACAGACAAATAATGCATTTACAAAAGGTCACAGCTGTCTATGAAGGAAGCAAAGGGGGAGGGCAGAGAGAAGCTCTCTGTTCGGGTGACATTTGAGCCGAGAGCTGCATGTGAGAAGGTCTTGGCCTCTGCAAGCTGGAGGGAGCATTCTGACAGAGGGCTGCACTGCAGAGGCCCAGTGGTGGGTCGAGGGCAGCCTCTGAGCAGGTGTGTGTGTGGGAGCAGCTGGAGCAGAGGAAGAAGCTGAGGCATGGGAAAGAGGTGGAGTGCAGAGTGGAGGCTCCGCCCCCCCATGACCCTCTCTGGCCAGATAGGGCTTCACATGTTTTTCTTCTCCATGGGACACAAAGTCAGTGGGAAACTTTATCCAGGAGCCTATGACATCTGTTTTCCAGTAAAAGTCCTTGCTTTTGGCCCCTCACGGAGCCTCCTTTTTGAGAAATAAACAGACGGTTACTACACCTGTATAGGCAGGAGATAGTGACACCCTGGGGTGGAGTGGACCAAGAAACTGGAAAGAAGGAGAGGTACTCAGTATGGGTATTTGGGAGTATGATAGATGGGTGGGGGAGGGACTCCAAGGTTCCCTGACTTGAAAATCATTGCCTGTGTCACCAAAAAGAAAGTAGTTATTCACCAATTCAACTCATGGTTATAGGGCACCAACTTATATGTGGAAGACCACACCAAAAATACACTGATGTTGACTTGAGTTTCCCAGAAAGCCCAGCCCCTGATGACATAAAGAAATGCTATTAAACTGAATGAGTGCATGCCTGCAAGCTTTGTGAGGTGGAGCTGGAGGATCAGGAGTTTAAGTCCAAGTCCAGCCTGAGATACATTGAAAGCTTGAGGCTAGGCTGGGCTACATGAAATCTTGTCTCAAATACTTCTCTCTCTGTCTGTCTGTCTGTCTCTCTCACACACACAGAGAGAGATAGGTAGGTAGAGAGAGAGAGAGAGAGAGAGAGAGAGAGAGAGAGAGAGAGAGAGAGAGAGAGAGAGAGAATGCTAATAAGGATTAGGTCCTATATCTGAGTCCTAGAGTTAGGAATTTTATGAACCTAGGCAGGTGAGCAAGCATCTCGAGGTCTATTTTCTCATTCGTAAAAGGTTACCTCCAACAGCATTTTGTGCCCCAACTTAGCAGTTAGAGAGAATGATCAAATCATTTATATATGAGAGAATTCTGTCAGGTTAAAAGCCCTAAAGGTAAGAAAAAGCTGCTATTAGACTTAATACATTTAATAGCTATGAACTGCTCAACCTTTGACAGTGTTAGTTATTGCAAAGCCCACTTTTTCATAAATAAATCATAAAGAAACTGCTTTACAAAAGCAGTGCTCTGAAGATGCTGAAATGTAAATCTGATCCTGGCTTTCTCTTTTGAAAACCCTTCAGTGGCTCATGATGGTGAGCAAAATAATGGTCCTGGGGCTGAGGATATAGATCAATGGTTGTATGCTTGCCTGGCCTACACATGGCCTTGGGTCCAATCTCCAGGACCAACAAAAGAAGAGAAAACAATAAAGCCCAGAGTGCACACCTTTAATCCCAGCACTTGGGAGGCAGAGGTTCGAGGATCACTGTGAGTTTGAGGCCACCATGAGACTCCATAGTGAATTCCAGGTCAGCCTGGGCTACAGAGAGATCCTACCTCAAAAACAAAACAAAGCAAAAAGGCAGCAGTGATTTCCTCCAGTTGCTCATAATCTAATTCCTGGAAACCCTTTTCGTATCTTGTGTTGCATAGAAGAGGGAGAGAAGGCTACAGATGGAATGAAAATCATTAATCAGCTGTCGGTGAGGCCAGGATAATCCCGGTTATCCAGGTGGGCCAGCTAAGCACAAGTGAACAGATCAAAGGGGAGGTAATGACAAAGTAGAGTTACCAGAGATGGGAGGGAATCTTGAGTCCCTTGACTCAATCTCTTTGTATTTCTGGACTGTTTTTCAAATCAAGATGGTAATATGGCTTCTGCTTCAGATAAAATAGATGAAATTCTCTCTCCCTCCCTCCCTCCCTCCCTTCCATCCTTCCTTCCTTTTTCTCCTTTCATGACCCACTAAATTTAATTAATGTTGTTTGTATGGGTAGCAATTATTTACCCAAGCATGGGCAATTTACCAGTGACTACGCCACTGAAGAAAATGCCTTCTGCCCCCCAGCAACCATCAATTGCCAATAACTCCTCAGGGAGGGGTGGGGGCCTCAGATGAGATTTCTTTTCTTTTCTTTTCTTTTTTTTTTTTTTTTGAGGCAGGATCTCACTCTAATCTGGAACTCACACTGTAGCCTCAGCTGTCCTCAAACTCATGGTGACCTTCCTTCGTAGCCTCCCAAATGCTGGAATAAAAGGTGTGCACCACCACGCCTGGCCCCAGATGGGATTTCTTGAAGACTCATAGCACATTTAAAGATAGCAAATATCTTTGGAACTGTGGGGATAATGGGAGAAGAGAATGTCTCCAAGGACAGAGAGAGAGAAAGAGAGCCCAGCTGTGTCACTAATTGTCTCTTCATTTCCTTGGGGAGGAGGTTGCTCATCTCACAAACAAGTTTTCAGGAGCTGCAGGCATACAGTGCAAGGCGTGATGGCACACACCTTTAATCCCAGCAGAGGCAGAGGTAGGAGGATCTCCATGAGTTTGAGGCCAGCCTGAGACTACATAGTGGATTCCAGGTCAGCCTGGGCTAGAGGGAGACCCTACCTTGGAAAACAAAAAAACAATAAAGCAAAACAAAACAAACAAACAAACCAACAAACCGTGGGTGTGCGCTAGAGAGATTGCTCAGTGGTTAAGGTGCTTGCCTGAAAAACCTAAGGACCTGAGTTCAGCTCCCCAGTGCCCACATAAAGCCAGTTGCACAAAGTAGCACATGCATCCGGAGTTCTTTTGCAGTGGCTAGAAGCCCTGGTGTGCCCATTCTTTCAGTCTTTCTTTCTGTTTTTATTATGATTTTTTTCCAGGTAGGGTCTTACTCTAGCCAATGCTAACCTGGAATTTACTGTGTAGTCCCAGGCTGGCATCAAACTGGTGACAATCCTTCAATGACTACCTCTGGAGTGTTGGGATTAAAGGCATGTGCCACTATGCCCAGCAAACAGATTATTTTTGAATGTGTGTTTGCATATGTGTATTCATGCATAAGTGTACATGTATGTGAAGACCAGAGGCTGACTTCTGGCATCATTCCTCAGGAACATTGTTCTCTCTCTCTCTTTTTCTTTCTTTCTTTCTTTTTTTTTTTTTGAGGTAGGGTCTCTCTCTAGCCCAGGCTGACCTGGCACTCACTCTGTAGTCACAGGATGGCCTTGAACTCACAGTGATCCTTCTACTTCTTCCTCCTAAATGCTGGGATCAAAGGTTTGCGCCACCATGCCTGGCCTCCACTTTCTTTTGGGATAAGGTCTCTTATTGGCCTGGAGTTCTCCACATCGGCTAGATTGGCTGACCAGCAAGCCTCAGAGATTCTCTTGCCTCTGCCTCCCCAGCACTGGGATTACCAATGTGCACCACCACACCTGGTATTTTTACCTGGGTGCTGGGGATCCAAAGGCAGATCCTCATGCATGAGAGGCGAGCACTTTCCCCACTGAGCCATCCTTGTAGTCCTAGCAGATTTGTTTTTAGAGTTTCCAAAGGAACTCAGGCCTGCAGTTTCCTCAATTTTAGCTCAGTTAGACTCATCTCTGGTTTCTTCCACAGGACTGTGAGATGATACACTCATGAGATTTAAATAACCAAGTTTATGAAAGTTACAAATAGCAATTGGAAATTTATCAACTTGCCAATCAATACCTTTAGGAAGAAGTCCAGCCTACTTAACATAGCCATGTGGGGTCTGATGGCTGCCACTGTGACATTCAGTACATTGTTTAACTTCTCTGGACCTCACTTTCATAAACTTTAACTGGGAAGAAAGAGCAAGATCCTGGGGAGATGTCTCAGTGGGTAAAGACATTTGCCTCAGCACCCACTTACAGCTGGATGCAAAGTGGCATAGACCTATGCCAATGGGGGTGGAATCAGGAGAGTCCTAAAGTGTGTCAGCTAGCTAGTCTGCCCTTCCCAGCAGCAAAACAACTAGAGAGACCCTGCCTCAAACAAGGTGTGAGGAGAGGACCAAAGCGCTGGAGTTGTCCTCTGAACTCCACGTTTGCCATGGCATGCAGATGCCACACACGCATACATGCACACACACACACTCACACAAGAAAAAGATTTTATACGCTTATAGTGTGAGTAAATGGAAGGATACTTTAAAAATATTATTTTTACTTTTTTGCAAGAGAAAGTATGAGTGCACCAAGGGCTCTTACCACTGCATACAAACTCTGCTTGCATGTGCCACTTTGTGCATCGGGCTTTTATATAGGCATTGGGGAATCGAACCCAGGCCATCAGGCTTTGCAAGCAAGCATCTTTAACCACGGAGCCATTTTCCCAGCCTGGGAGGACATTCTTAATGCACCTAGCACATCATCATTACTTTCACTGTCATGGAGCAGTTGACAGGGGTTTAGGAAGCCTGGGTTCACTCCTCGCTAGGCCTGTTTCCATGTCTGTAAGACAGGACACAAACAAAAGCATGCAGGTCTGTGGCTTCAGGTTATCCTCATTGGCCCTCTTTCCTGGCCCTCAGTGATCTGCATTTGTTTTTGTACTGTCTATTGTTGGGCTGTTTTGGTTTATTTTTTTAAATGTTTTTATTTATTTATTTATTTATTTATTTATTTATTTATTTATTTATTTATTTATGAGAGAGAGAAAGAGAGAGAGAGATGGGGGAGAATGGGTTCACCAGGGCTTCCTGCCACTGCAAATAAACTCCAGATGCATGTGCCACTTTGTGCAAATGGCTTATATGATTACTGGGGAATTGAATTTCAGTTAGATTTTTCATGCAAGTGCCTTGATTACTGAGCCATCTCTCCAGTCCTATTTTATTTATATATGTGATTTTATTTTAATTATTATTATTTTGTTTCTTTAAGGTATGGTCTTGCTCTAGCCTAGGCTGACCTTGAATTCTCTATGTAGTCTTAGGATAGCCTCCAACTCATAACAAACCTCCTACGTCTGCCTCCCCAGTGCTGGGATTAAAGGTGTATGCCACCATGCCTGGCTGGATTTTTTAAATTATTTATTTTATTGTTTATTTATTTGAAAGAGAGAGAGAGGGAGAGAGAGAGGGAGAGAGAGAGAATGAGCTCAACAGGGCTTCTAGACACTGCAAACAAACTTCAGATGCATATACCACTTTGTGTATCTGGCTTTATATGGGTACTGAGGAATCCAACTCAGGCCATCAAGCTTTGCAAGCAAGCACCTTTAACTGCTCAGTCATCTCTCCAGCCACACACACATACTTTGAAGTAGGGTCTCACACTATAGCTTAGGCTGGCCTGAAACTCACTAGGTAGCCAGGTCTCAGCCTCCAGAGTGCTGGGATGATTGGCAGGAACCGAGCTCAGCCCTGACTTTGGAAATGCATTTTCTCCGCTACAGTGCTCTTCCACACCCGCTCCTGAGCAGACTCTCTTCCTTCTGAAATATCACTGATTCCAGTGATATTTGTTTAGCCCTCATTGTTATCTCAACCTTCCTCTATCATGTATTTTTCATTTGGAAAAACAAAAAGGTTATCTCTGGGTAAGAATATGTTGACCTATTTGCTTCAACTGTGTTGTTTAAATAAAATAAAGCATTCCAAATAAACTTGAAGTAGTTCTAGCCTCCTTTCCAAGTGTTCCTACTTTCTTTTTTAAAAAATATCTTTATTATGAATAATTATATACATTGTATGAGCAAATCTTGTACCTACTTTCTTAACTCTCCTCCTCTCTCTCCCCCACTCCAGGCACCCACTTTCATGAACTTGAAGTATATCTTTTGAGACCATGTATACCCATAAGAAACATATCTAAGCCGGGCATGGTGGCGCACGCCTTTAATCCCAGCACTCAGGAGGCAGAGGTAGGAGGATTGCCATGAGTTCAAGGCCACCCTGAGACTACATAGTAAATTCCAGGTCAGCCTGGACTAGAGAGAGACCCTACCTGGAAAAAAAAAAGAAAAAAAATCTAACTGGGTATGGTGGTGCACACCTTTAATCCCAGCACTCTGGAAGAAGAGGTAGGATGATCACTGTGACTTCTAGGCCACCCTGAGACTACATAGTGAATTCCAGGTTAGCCTGGGCTAGAGCGAGACCCTACCTCAAAACAAACAAAAACCAAAAAAGAAAGAAAGAATCTAGAACATGTGTGTGTTTATAATGAACATAAACTATAACCTTTAAAGTGTTTGTCCTTCTACAACTTTCTTGCATTCACTCAACAATAGATTTAGGGGGCATCTCTGTGTTGATGAAGATCTGGGTCATTTTTGACATTACAGTATTTTATTATTCGAATATATCTTATTTTATTCATTCATCATCCTACTAACAGACATTTCCCATTTTCTATGACTCATGTACAAGTGCAGAAGTTCTTTAGGGAAGTGTAGTTACCTTTTGTTGCATCCCCCCCCCCCCGCCAGTGACATACCTCCTCCAGTAGGGCTCCACCTTCCCAACTGCCACCAGCTTAGCACCAAACATTGAAAACACATGAGTTGGGGCTGGAGAGATTGCTCAGTGGTTAAGGCATTTGCCTGCAAAGCTTAATGACCTGGGTTCGATTCCCCAGAATCCATGTAAATCCAGATGTGCAAAGTGGCACATGCATCTGGAATTAATTGGCAGTGACTAGAGGTACTGGTGTGCTCATTCTCTCTCTCTCTGTCTTTCTCTGCTTGCAAATAAATGAATAAATTTTTTTTAAAAAAGAAAATCCATGTGTTTATGGGGGGAGAGTTTATGGAGGGACATTTGATTCAAACCACCACAGGAAGACTGTCACCTTGCACATTGGATACAAGATGAAGGCTATTTCACAGTGGCCCAAGAGAATGTATGTCTAGTAATGAACCTCTGGGCTGTAAGGATGTGTGTCTTCAACTTTAGGAGATATTTCCCAATCAACTTCCAAAATATGTGAGTCTATTAGCAGCACAGAAAGATTCCTGAGTAAATGTCCCTCTAACTCTTGGTATGCTTTTATTTTTGTGCAGCTGATTTATTTCAAACCACAATGTATAATTGTTTTATGTTGCTCAGCTGGCTTACCGATCATTTGACTTGCTTTTTTTTACTCCTCTCTCCTCTCCTTCTGTAGCAGTTGCCTTTCGCTGCTGGACAAAACACCCAACCCAAAGCAGCCTATGTTAGGAAAGGGTTTATTTTGGCTTACATTCTCAAGGGGAAGGTTCATCATAGCACGGCAGAGGAGAGGCTGGGCCTCACATCTTGTCACATCTCTGGGTGGAAGTAGTCTTAGCACTGGACTTGGAGCTGGGCTCCAAAACCTCAAGGTCCACCCCAGTGGCTCCCCTCCTCCAGCAAGGCTTCACTTTCTAAAGGGTGCAACAGCTCGGACTGAATATGAAGCTTAAATACAAATGCATAAGGCTATAGGATACACTTTACATTCAACTACCACACCTTCCTTCTATTCTTCCTTTCTCCCTCCCTCTTTCTTCTTCTCCTTCTTCTCCTTCTTCCCTCCCTCTTTTTCTTTCTTTCCCCCCTCTCTCTGTCTTTCTCTTGACACATGTTCTCATTCCATAGCCCTGGCTGGCCTGGACCTTGCTATACAACCCAGGCTGGACTCACACTTGTGGCAACCCTCCTGCCTCTGCCAGGATTACAGATGGGCCCTAGAACATTTAGCTCATCTGAATCTCTTCTGCTGAGTGTCCCTCTTCCTGCCCTTTGCCCAGTGTTACCCTTCCGCCCCCAGAGGTCAGGGTGGCCGTATTTTTTCTTTTGTGGGCATGTGCTCTCATTCTTTCTTTCTCCCTCCTCTTTCTCTCTCACTCAATTTTCGGTCTTCTTTCCCTTAGCATAATGTGTTTCAGGTTCATCCATATATCAGCACCAGTACTTCACATGTTGAGGGCATCCGTACTCTATGGCAGAGTAACATTTTAGAATATATATTTATTTAGAATATATATATATATATATATATATGTATATATATATATATATATATATATATATATATATATGCTCTAACATCTCTTGGTTTGGGCTGTTTCCAATTTGAAGCTAATGTGAATCCTTCTACTATGAATACTGAGAATTGGTATATTCTCATTTCTTTTGGATATAGATCTAGGGATTGCAGTGTTTTTTGCTCCATAGTTTATAATTATCCATTTAATTAATGCATGCTGTTTATTCATTCACTTTTCATTCATTCAGTACACAATATTGGCTAGCTCCCAAGTCCCAGGCATTGTGCTAAGCTCTGGGAACACAGTGACAACTACATTAAAATGTGGGTTTTTTCTGTCCTTTTTGGTGCTTATGGAGGGAGATATTAAGGATGTAAAGGAATTTGCCCAGAATAGAGGAGTGAGTGGGTAGTCAGAGAAGGCATTCTTGAGATAAAATGAGTGCAGAGGGAGTGAAAAGAGCCTCCGGTGAAGGGAATCTCATGGTGACCAGATCTGGGTGTTCTTAGGAACGAGAGGATGGGAAACAAAGGTCAAATCAGTAATTAAAAGAAGGCTGCAGGCCTTGTAGAAGAGCAGGTCTCTCTCTCAGTGGGCCAGATGAGCTTGGAAGGCTGCACTTGTGTAGAGATGGTGCTCGTAGGCTATGTGCAGACAATAGATGGATATGGGGGTATGGGCAAGGTGGGTACTCCAACGAGGAGCTGCTGCACGTGTGTGGAAGTAAGTTTTGCCATACAGTTGGTGCTTAATAATTATTTATTATTATTATTATTATTATTATTATTATTATTATTATTATTGTAGTAGTAGTAGGAGGAGGAGGAGTAGTTTTATTTTAGTTTTTGAGGCAGGTCTCACTCTAGTCAGGCTGACTTGACTCACTCTTTAGCCCAGGCTGGCCTACCTCAGCCTCCTGAGTGCTGAGATTCAAGGCATAAACCATTACACCAGGCTTTTTAGCAGCAATTTTTTTTAAAGACAAGGTTCATGTAGACCAGGCTGGCCTTGAACTAATTTTATGTAACTGAGGATGACCTTGGACTCCTGGTTTTCCTGGCTCCACTTTCCAAGCGTTAAGATACCAGGTGAGCCACTGTGCTGGGTGCTTAGCGACATGAGAGCCTGTCAAAACAGAGAGCAGAGGAGAAGAGAGGAAGGGGAGAGGGGAGAGGAGGAGGAAAGAGAAGCGACTGGGACTGATTAATGGAGCCCCACCACGTTATCAAATAACCCGGTGACGAGTTGAGGCGGCTTCCTTCAGAAAGGACGGAGAACGATTGAGTTTCCCCAATCCTGACCATTTCGCAGATGAGAGGCACGGCTAGCCAGCTGGCGCCCGGGGCAGGTGGGGGACCCTGGAGGGACCGCCTGAGCGCACTGGACCAGAGCATCCTCCCGGGCAGGGAGGCGTGTCCCGCACTCATCCAATCAGAGCAGCGGATCCCGTCACAGCCTGTCGCCTTGGCAACGGGACGCACAAGCTCGCGCGGGGAGCAGTGGCGGTTTGCTCGGGGCCCAGGGGAAGCGTGTCATGTCGAAGCCAAAGGTAGGAGGGGTGACACCCATCCAGATGCTTTCCGGGTCCTCGGAGGAGGGGAGGGCGCGGAAGGATCCAGAACTTCGGCTGGAGGGGAGGGCCTCGCGGAGGGATTCTACTAGAGAGAAAGAAAACACCGAACTCCACCGCGGGGAGACCGCACCTCCCGGCATGCCGCGCGCCGGCTCCCCACTGGCGGGAAAAGTAGCCTGCAGGTGTACCCCGGGGGAAGTCCAGAAATGTGCATTTCCTGACTGGGAGCAGCCTTTTAGAGCCTGCCCATCCATCCTTCCATCTATCCATCCATCCATCCATCCATCCATCCATCCATCCATCCATCAAAAAAAAAATTCCAATGACTGCCTTTTTCAAGCCCATTGACAAGTGATTTGCCATGTGACACTGGAAAATCGACAAGCCCTTGTTCATCAGGAATGGACAAGAAAGAGTAGGTTGGAAAAATGAAACTCAAAGAAAGGAAATGAATTACTCTAAAGTCCATTTCTTATTCCAACATTTCAAGAATGACACCTCTATTTCTTTAATTCCCTCTCACAGCAAAAAATAAGTCTGTTTAGGCTTTGCAGGGACGCATTATGCCTATGAATGCTTAAAAATTCTTTTTGGTTTTTTTGAGAGGTAGGGTCTCACTCTATCCCGGGTTGACCTGGAATTCATTATGTAGTCTCAGGGTGGTCTCTAACTCATGGTGATCCTCCTACCTCTGCCTCTCTAGTGCTGGGACTAAAGGCGTGAGCCACTATGCCCAGCTCTTAAAAATATTTTAATTATTTGCAAGCAGAGAGATAGAAGAGACGCCAAGACCTCCAACTCCAGATGCAGATGGCACTTTGTGCTTCTGGCTTTTTTAAAACAATATTTTATTTATTCATTTTCAAGCAGAGAAATACAGAGAGAGAGAGAGAGAGAGAGAGAGAGAGAGGGAGAGAGAGAACATCAGGGCCACCACCTTGTGGGTCTGACATATGTGGGTACTGGGGAATTGAACCCAGGGCCTTAGGCACCAGAGGCAAGTGCCTTAGCCGCTGAGCCATCTCTCCAGCCCTGGGCTTCTGGCTTTATATGTGTACTAGGGAACCGAACCCAGAATGTTAGGCTTTGAAGACAAACACTTTAACCGCTGAACCGTCTCTCCAGCCCCCTGTGAATGCCTCTTGAAACTCTCTTGTTCCTGCTAGACTCCAGTGTCTATTTGTTCCCTGTATCCCTGAACCCCGGTGACCAGCACAGAGCTGACATGCATTTGATCACTATTGAGTGAAAGCTGTTGAATAACCCACCTAGTTGCTCACGCCAAAGAAACTGGGGCTCTACATTGACACCTCCATGTTCGCTTCCCAAATCCAGTAAAGCCTCCTCTAACTTTCTGAATCTATGTTGAATTTGCTCTCTCCCTCTCTACTCCTAGGATGCTAAAGCATCATGGGCCACTTCTTAATAAAATAGGATTCCTTAACCACAGAGACTGGAATACATCCACTTTTAAAGAGTTATAAAAACAAAACAAACATATCATCTTGACTTTCCTTTGAAGGAAGATTGCTGGGGTGCAGTAGTACCCCCTTCTCCATACTGCTACCAGAGTAGCAGACTCATGTCAGAGGAGAGGAAAAAAAATACCAGATTGCACTTTTGTGACCTTATGTATTTTGTTGTTACTGTTGGAGAGGCAAGGGGATGACCTATATATTATTGTAAGACTTTGTGGATGTTTTCAAAAGACCCAGAGAAAAAGGAACTTATTTCGAGAGTAACTGTGGGCTGGAGATGTAGCTAATTTGGTACAGTACTTGCGTAGCACGCACAAAGGCCTGGGTTTGATTCCCAGCACTCCATGAACCGCAGATGGGGTGTGGTGACACCTACTTGTCATAGAGGTTAGGAGCAAGGTCACTTTCTTTTACATGTAGTCAGCAAGGGACCCAAGCCCAAAAGAACACGGATGCCACCTTCCCCTGGCAAGACTCGGGTCTGATACAGGATGACCATAAAGATCAACTTCTTGATTCTTCCACTTTAACTTTCCGTGATCCCCCAGCAGTCCCTCCATGGGGGGGGGGGGTCGGTCCTTTCTGAGTCTACACTCTTCTGGTCCTTCACATACATTTGAATTTGGCAAGAGGCTCATCCCAATTGGTTGTCTACCTTATAAAAAGACCTGATCCAAGTTGCCACATGGATTTCCTTGGGCTTTCCCTCTTGGGGAGGGGGAAACTCCTCTTAGCTTAGAAGCCTTTCTTCTCTTATTTTTACTGTGTCTTAAAATAGATCTTTCATGGGGCTGGAGAGTTGGCTGAGAGAAAGAGAGAGATAGAGAGATAGAGAGAGAGAGTGAGAAAGAGAGAGAATGCCAGGGCCTCTTGCCACTGAAAATGAACTCCAGATGCATGCACTACTTTGTGCATCTGCTCTATGTCGGTACTGGAGAATCAAACCAGGGCCTGTAGGCTTTGCAAGCAAGACCCTTTGACCACTGAGTTATCTCTCCAGCCCCTTCAAAATATTTTCATTTATTTATTTGATAGACAGAGAGTGAGTATGGTTACACCAGAGCCTCCTGTTACTGCAAACGAACTCCAGACACATGCATCACTTTGTGCATCTGGCTTTACGTGGGTACTGGGGAATTGAACCCAGGCTGTCAGGCTTTGCAAGCAAGCAACTTTAACCTCTAAGTTATCTCCCCAGCCCATCATCATCATTCTCAAAAGCTCAAATAGGCTGGACGTGGTGGCACACACCTTTAATCCCAACACTTGGGAGGCAGTGGTAGGAGGATTGCTGTGAGTTTGAGGCCAACCTGGGACTCCAGACTGAGTTCTAGGTCAGCCTGGGCTAAAGTAAGCCTTGCCTCAAAAAGAGCGCAAATGGAATGCTTTTCCCAACCAGAATCCCAGCAAACATTTTAGTAGAGATTGGGAAACTGATTCTAAAATTGATGGAACTGGGAATAGCTGGGTGGCAGACCACATGCCAGCATGTGCAAGGCCCTGGGCTTCATCACAGTTCCCCAAAGTAAATAAAATTTCTATTGAAGTATTAAAGATAAAAGAGGTGCTGAAGAGAAAGGATTTCATGTATATTTTGTTAATATCTTAATTTACTTATTTGAGACAGAGAGTGTGTGAGTATGGGAATGGAAGGGCCTCTTGCCACTGAAACAAACTCCAGACTCACGCACCATGTTGTGCACCTGGCTTTATGTGGGTACTGGGAAATCAAACTTGGGTCTGCAGTCTTTGCAAGCAAGTATTTTTGACCATCTCCCCAGCTCTTGATATATTATTTAAAAATTTTGGATGGGACTGGAAGATGACTCAATGGTTGGAGCTGTTTGCTGGTAGAGCCTACTGCCCAGGGTTTGGTTCTCCCCATGCCCATGTGGAGCTGGTTGCACAGGGTGGTCTGTGCATCTGGAGTTCATGTGCAGAGGTGGGGGCCCTATTTTGCCAATACTCACTCTTTCCATTTCTCTATGCTCGTAAATAAATTTTCAAAAAGAGATAGAGCCAGAGTGGTGTTAAATGCCTTTAATCCCAGCACTCAGGAGGCAAAGGTAGGAGAATTGCTGTGAGTTTGAGGTCAGCCTGGGCTAAAGTGAGACCCTATCTCGAACAAACAGACAAAAACAAAAAAATTTAAAAAGAGAAAAGATTAGACTAGCTTGAAGGATCCTGGGTAAATTGGAAGAGCTTAGATGAAATGGGAATATGATTTCACTTTCTTTTGGGGGAATTCACTCCTGTCAGTTTTGTAAGGTGGTACTCCTCAGCTCTTTGTGGGGTAGGATGGGGTGGCAAACAGAACTCTAAGATGGTCTCCAGGAGTCTCTCTCGGTGCACATGCCATGCATAATCCTCAAGTGTTAAGTAGAGCCTGTGAATTGGCAGTGTACTTACTACCATCATCAGATTAAGAGACGTCGCCATAGCTACTTAGAGGGGAAGGGTTACACGTCTTGGAGGTGCTCTGGTAGCCTGGGGGAAAACATATCCATGTCTCTAGGGTCTGGGAGCAGTTCCTACCTGACAGCTAGCAGTCAACAGGGACCTCAGTCCTACAACTCCAAGTAAATGACCTGTGCCCACAGTGTGACTGTGGAAGAGGCCCTCTAACTCAGATGAGAACCATTGCTCCAGCCATCATCCTGATGTGGCCTTTAGACCTGTGCACACAGCCCAGTTGAGCACACACTCCTGGCCCATGGAAACAATGAGATAATGAATATGCACCATTTCAAGCCATGCATCTGTGATAATCTGTTACATCTGTCGAAACCACAGAGGTCTTCCTGCACAGGGCCAATTTGTTTCCCTTTCTGGAGATTCCTCAGGGGCCTGTTCTCTTAGTACTGATGGACAGGCTGTTTGGGACCTGGTCAAAGCCAAATAACATCCCCAACCCACTGAGAATTCAGAAGGTTCCCTGGGATAGAAGGAAATTTCTTTGGGAAACTGATTCTGGATATAGTCAACATTCAAAGTTAGAAGGTCCAGATTCCCACAGATCTGGGTTATTAGAACTGAGGCTCAGGGCTGACCTGTGGAGCTCCGAGGATTAGGCCTTCACTGTATGCGTTTTGCTTATAAAGTGAGGTGGGCTGATGGGTACTTGGGAATGAGTTCCAAAGGCAGGAGGTAAGTTCTGCCCCAATATTCTGAGCATATGATGATGGATAAGAACTCAGCCAGGCTAGACCTTCATGCCTCAGGACCCAGACACTTCTGGTTGTGGTGGTTTGAGCTGATCAGGAATGGCAGGTGGGTGTGTAAACCCAGTCACATCATTTTTCTTTTCTCTCTGCAGAATCAAGGTTGCAAGAGCCATGGAAAAGAAAAAGGAAAAGAACGGTGAGTGGCCCCATTCAGTCCTTAAACATAGAATCCTCCCTCCTTCCCTCCCTCCTTAGGCCTCTCCCTT
>PVHP010038582.1:0-16836 GCA_004024765.1 Zapus hudsonius | reverse complement strand
CAACACTGGTCTTCTGTTGTAAGGTTTTTCTCCAGGCATAACAAGAAGCCAGCTTGAGACAAAGAATGATTTGACCATGTAGTTATGACAACTTTGAAGCAGAACAACACTGTGATTCAAGGTCTAGAGGAATGGCAATAGAGCTATTGACAACTCCTTAGTAGATGGAGAAGGGTAGGGTCAAAAGACACCCACTGGAAATTCCAGCAGTCCTCAGTCCTTCTCTTGCTCCTCCCGTCACCCCCCTCATGTGACCTTGGGAGAAGCTAGATTACGTAGTAAGTAGAGGTTAACTAGAGAGGGACTCCATGGTGCAGTGTCCACAAGGTCACCGTCAAGATGGGGTGGGACTTTGTGGTGATGCTGCTGTCTTAGAGTCACCCACATTCCTATAAGTGACTCCTCACCCCTGCTCTGGAGGTAACCCCAGTAAACTCACTGGTTTTGGTGTAATTGTGCTTTGGTCTGTCATCTGTGCCCTACGTGGGGTGAATAGATGCTTATTGTGTCTCTGCAGAATCCACATCTATCAACCATCAGAAGGCTGTCTGCTAAACACATCTCCTGGAAGCCACTGAGTAGGTCTCTAGGCCCTGAGTTTTAAAAGACAAAGGACAGGGCTGGACAGGTAAGTCAATGGGTAAAGTTCTTGCTTGGCAAGCATAATAATGTTTGACTTACGTCTGAGTCCCCAGAACCCATGTAAAATGCTGGGCATGTTGTCATGTTGTTGTGTGTGGGTGTGGGGGGGGGGTGGAGGGTCCGTGGGTTACTGGGGAAGTTGCAGCATGCATCAACTCCCTGTTCAGCCAAGGAGCTGGGTGAGCAGAGGCTTGGAATAGCTGTGAGCTGACAAGAGATGAGCAGTGGGCAATTCTCCTTTGTTGTATAGATAACAGTTGTTTATATAGAGGAGAAGGCAGTGGTAGGGGCATAGGCAGCAAGGAGATTGGTAAGGGCAGGATCTGTGGACATCTCATGATTTGATTGGTAGGGGCCAGTACCCTTTGGATACCTATTTTGCATAGATAAATTGAGGGGCCTATGTGACTCTATACATGTATATGTTGTAAGCAGAGGAAATGTAACCTTACTGTTTAGGTTTGTTATTGCAGCTGGACTAAGTTTAGGCCTTGAATTGCCTGCTTATCTCAGGGCATAGCTGTGGTCTATCTGGGGGCTGGAGTGTCCAGGATTCGCTAGAGATTTATAGGGGTCCTCAGACTGCCTCAACTTCCTTAACAGAAGGAGACAGTCTCGGAAGCCTGCCAGACTTAGCAAAACTCTATATCCTCCATGCCCCATGTGTGTGTGCCTGCAATCCCAGTGCTGGGGAGGCAGAGACAGAGGAACCACTGGCTAGCTAGTCCAGCCCAATTGACGAGCTCCAGATTTAGGGAGAGACTGTTTCTCAAAAAATACATTGGATAGTGATTGAAGAAGACCCCTGAAGTTGGCCTTTGTCCTCCATATGCATACACACAAACATGTATGAGCACCCACACACACACATACCACACATGTGTGTGCACACACATGCACACACATCACACACATGTGCACACACATCTATATGCATGTAAACACATATAAACACACATTCATACATACCACACACATGTGCACACATGCGCACATACCACACACTTGTGTGCACACATATGCACACATACCACACACATGTGTGCACACACATATATACATGCATATAAATACATATAAACACACATACACACATACCATACATGTGTGTGCACACACATGCACACATAACACACACATGTGCACACACATATATACATGCATCTAAACATATAAAGACACATGAATACATACCACATATGTGTGTGCACACATGTGCACACATATGCACACATAACACACATGTGCATACATACCACACACAGATGTGCACACACACATGCACACATACCACACATGTGTGCACACACACCACACACGTCTGTGCACATACATGCACATATAGCAAACACATGCACACTAAAGGAGACAAAGGGCATCTATGAAACAGTGCTGGTTGACATTAACTGACAATAGACACATTTTTTTTCAGCCTAGAAAAGCCATTCCACCTTAAGTGCTTTATGTCCTTAAAGAGCAAATGGAGCAATCACTCTCTACCTCACACTGCCTGTGGCTCTGAGGGCCACACACTGCATTCTTCTGTGTGGGGATTCCTTGACATTGGGCTGGTCCCTGTATTTGAGGGTGCATATTCTGAAATTAATGACCTGGGAGATCCTTCAGGTCTTCTGGAGGCAGTGACAGACACCCTTAATCTGTACATGCCAGCAAATGAGATGCAGTTACTTTGCATTTCAGACACCTAAAGAGCACCCTGTATTCAGGGACTCCTGACAGCAGTAAGCATGGGAGGTCTGCGAGAAATGACAGAAAAAAATCACAGAATCAACCTTTACTGTTCTATTCACAGTGGTGTGTGTGTGTGTGTGTGTGTGTGTGTGTGTGTGTGTGTGTGTGTGTGTGTGTGTAAGTGAGAGAGAGGAAGAGAGAAACAGCACTTTTTCATGGTACTAGTCATTAAGTTGGAGGGCTTTAAGATCTGCCAAGGAGCATAATGGCTTTCAAACCTTTCTGACATTAAAATGTTCTATAATCACCTTCCATTAGTAAAACCAGAAAAAGTCAAGCTTTGGTGTAAGGCACACATTCATGTGCCTGCCTTCCACCCCCTCAATGTCCTTGTGCCTAAAATGTTCCAGACTCTTGCTCTCTTAAGAAAGGAAATCACTGTATGTTTTTCTTTTTCCTAAAGAAAAAAAAGGTTCAACTTTTATGTCTATATTTGGAAAACATCTAAGTTTTCCATAAATCAGTTTTATAATTAAACTAAAAAAAAAAAAGAAAATAACAAGCAACCACCCATTCTGTTCATATTCTCCATAAAAAGGCTAGGCCCATTTTCTTCTGTCCAGGCCAAAGTGAATCTAGAATCCAGCCTCACTTCTGATCACCAGATGGTAAGAGAAGTAAACAGGCTGACAGATGAGAGAGCTTAGACAGCCAGAAATGTTTAGAGACAAGCAATAAGGCAGAAGGAGGAAATGACATCTGCGTAGACCCCAAGGATTCCTCAGTGGAAAAGGAAGACCAGGAGCCTAGCTCCAGTATCTGCTGCACAGAGCAGAGGGAGAACCAAGAGCAGGAAAGCAGAGCAGAGCTGGACTTCAGTGCAGATGCTCAAGAGTTCTTGAAAGTCTTTGCATTAAGTAATGCTTGCCAGGTCTGGGGTGTGTTCTCTGAGAAAAAATAAAATCAGTGAGCTCAGTAGGTAGAAGCAGGATGATTACAAGTTCAAAGTCAGTCTGGGCTACATTGTAAGACCCTATCTTAAGATCTTGCATATATATATATATGTATGTCTATATATGTATGTGTGTGTGTGTGTGTGTGTGGACACAAGTATATACATTCATATATACATAAAACCCCAATGTTTTCAAAATTACAGCCTGTTTATACATTACCTTTCTGTCACAATGTGTCACACTTTGACCCAATAGTACAGTAAACATTTGGAAACTGACTTACAAGAAGAAACATATCTAAAAGTTTAATCCTGGTATTCAAAACTCAAAATGGTCTGACCTTCTGAACTTCATTTCCTATAGTAATCTGTGATGCCCAACTTTAATAGTTTTGCTGTCAACACACCCTCTATGAATCTTAGGACCTCAGAATATCAGACCTTGTCCTGCTATTCCCATGTGCATAAAGCTACCTCTACTCTTCACTCAACAAACAGTTTTTGGTGTTTAGGTTCAAAGAGGTTCAGCAATTTCTCCTCATTCACATAATTAGCAAGAGTTGAGGCATTTCAAACAACATTTGTCTGACTCAAATGTGCAAACATTTTTGGCATGCCTGTCTCCCCCAGGAGTCCCCAAGGCTCCTCAAGGTACGGCCATACACAGGGAACTCATGGTAGGCTTTGCTATAGTTCCCAGAGAGGAGTATAGGCAAGGAATCATGTCACAGGAATGTATAGCACTCCTCTGCCATTGCGGAAACCCTAAGCACAGTGTCCTTGCCATAGGTCAAGGTCCTTCCTGCTGCCTTTGAAGAAACCCACAGCCTGCTATTAACAGGGTGTAGAATGGAACATGTGGAAGAGGGTTGAGAGAGGTGTCTGCAGCCTCAGTCCCTTCTCACAGAGCGACTGCCTCCAGCCACCATGCAGCAGATGGGAAACTGAGGCTCAGAGTGCTACCTTTACTTGAGAGATGTTGCTACCACACAACCATCTGGGCCAGCCAGGAAGACTCCTGGGACATCAGCCTTGACAGAGAACATAAGAGAAGATTTCACCTTCATGCAGTGAGGGAACAAACAGCATCAGAACAGAGTAGTGCCAAGAAGAAACTTCAGATACTGGACAAAACAAAAACTGCAGTTTTTGGAGGAAATTGAAAGGGCCTTATCTTTAGAGACTTGGGAAACACAGGTTCTCTGTATACCTCTGTTGGCTTGTTCAGAGAAGTGATGGGTTTTGTTATCTCCTAAAGGGTAGCAGCTGTGGCTTTTAGGAGGAATGTTTACTCCCAACCTTAGAAAAATCTTCTGCCTGAATTCTAATCTGAGAGTTTACAGCAAAATGACTGTGATGGTTAGGTTTTGTTGTCAACTTGACCTTTTTAGTAATCTTGGATGGGTCTCTGAGGATATTCCCGGGGAAAGCAGCCTCTCAGCAGGAGGCAGGATGTAAGGAAACTCAGGGAAGCTAGAAATTAACATCCCTTCCTGGGAGGGAAGTGCAAGAAGGAAATTTCAGAGACTCAGGAAGCCAACAAGTCTGGGGTAGTGTTGCAAGACCCCACCCAAAGGCTATGTAAAGGGAAAGAAATCTACCCCTGCCTCCCTGCCTGCCTGGCTGCTGTTGTGTGTCGTATATCCTTTTGTCAGCATTGGAACAAAGCTTCCTCAGACTTCCAGCCTGGACTGAAGACAGCTCCCCAGGAAACCTTTAGGCCTTCAGTGCTGGATTGGGACTGCTGAGGCATCCAGCCACATGGACTGAGTGTCAACCAGTTCCTTGACTTTCAGGCTTGCAGACTGCTATTGTGGGACTGCCGTGAGCTAATCCAATAAACTCGCTTTTGTTTACAATTCATCCTGTGGGTTCTGTTCCTCTAGAGAACCCTGACTAATACAATGCCCCAGAATAGGATTCTGGCCAAGTGCTTAATGACTCAGCCACCTGGCAAGGCAGATAAGATAATGAATGAATAGTGCTCAACAGAGTGAATAATAATTGGCCCTTTTGTTTCTCTGTTTGTGTGTTGTGTGTGCATGTTCATATGTGTGGATGCACAAGTGTGCACGCACACACATGCAGAGGCTCAAGATAACCTCAAGTGTTTCCCACTGTTCACTTCTTTCATTGACTTTGAGTTTACCAATTTATGCTCTACCGGCTAGGTGATTCCAGAGCTCTGAAGATGTCTCTGTCTCCACCTCTACAGGTTTGGGATTACGAGTGTGTGCCATCATGCCTGGCATTTAGGTGAGTCCTGGGAATCAAAGTCAGGTCCTCATGCAGAGACAAGCACTTTACAAGCCTAGATATCTCCCAGTCCCTTGTTTTCCTTATTAATATTTTATTTATTTATTTGTAAACAGAGATAGAACAGAACGAATGGCCTCTAGCCACTGCAAATGAACTTCAGATGTGTGTGCCACTTTATGTTTCTGGCTTGACATGGGTACTGGGGAATTGAACCCAGGTCATAATGTTTTGCAGGCAAGTGCCTTAACCACTGAGCCATCTCTCCAGCCCATTTTCCTTTTTAAATGAAAGTAGCCATTACTTCTAAACAGGATGGATTGTAGAAATTTGAAGAAGAAACCTCAACCTACTGGGAGTATATGATTCATTCATTTGCTCATTCAGAAGCATCTGAAAAGCCCAGACTGGCTTCACTGGTGCAGAACAGTAGTGTACAAGCTCAACATTGCAGCTGCCCTCATGAAACTTGCATGACCTCCAAGATGGTATTCTCCTGCATGGATAAAAAAAATGAAATGCTAAAAAGGATATGAGAATGTTTAAATTAAGAGGCATTCAGGAGAAAGATCAATTTTAAAAGATTGACTTAGTCTATGTGTGATTCTCAGATAATCAAGTGTGGAAAGACCTGAACCTCCAGAGAGTCTAGGAATTTCTGTATCACAAATCAATAATAAGGGGCTTGGGAATGGCTCGTTGGGGAAAAGTATTTCCTAAGCAAGCCTCATCACCAGAGTTCCATGTAAAGCCAGAGGCAAGTAGCACACATGTCTATAAATGCCAACGTGCCTGTAATGCCAGCATTGCCTGTGGCAAATGAAAAGTGTAATCAGTGGAATACAGAAGCTGGCAGGCCAGCTAGTCTGGTCTTCACAGTGGCAAAAAAACAAGAGAGATGCTATCTCAAACAAGATGAAAGGTGAGGTCCAACACTTCAAGGTTATTGAAACGCCTTTGACCTCCAGACATGCATTATGGCACACGTGCTTTTATACACCACACTATACATACATACACACACCACACAGAGAGAGATCAATGTAAGTAAGACAATAGCCATCCTAACCCAGTCTTTTTCACCCCATTCTCCATGCATTTTCTGCTGGGTCAGGAGGACAATTAGTTCGTGACTACAAACATAAAAAAGGACACCCTACAGAAGGCCAATGACATCAGAAGAAATTAATGATACAAAAACAATTTCAAGCAAAGCTTTGAACAATATGATGGGTGGCTCTGAGACTGCTTTGCACACAGCAAATAGCAAACACATTGGAGGTATTGGATAGAATGCAAGCAAAGGTAAAACTGAGCCTCTGTCATTAAAGCGTTGCATGGGTTGTTCGCAGATGGCTCTCAAGGTCACTCTGAATTCTAAAATGATATGCTGTTTTAATAGTCTTTGGGACCAGTGGCTCATGTCTCAAATCTTCCTGCATATGGTGTCTTCAGAATTACAAAGGAGCCTCTGAGAGGAAAGGCAGGGACACCCAAAGATCATTTGGCACTAATGGTCATTTGGAAGCCAGGCTGCTCGACTTCTCTGGCTGTCAGTTGTCCCCAGGAATGATGAGAGTTTTGCTCTAATAGGTAAGGAATGAGCCACTGGGATTCTCCGTTGCTGTATTTTCTCTGTCAGACTATAGTAAGTATGTAAACCTTATAGCTTGTCATCGTGTGTCATTGCAAGAGCGGGATAGCTAGAAAAAGGCTCATAAGAGAAGCCAAAAACTGATTTCTGGCTGCTTATAAACATGGCTGCTTATGCCATATATCCGCCCTGTTCTCTGTACAGAGCTGGAATCACTCAAATGTGCACAGAGTTCAAACCCAGCGTCTACTGGACAGTGCACCCAGTTGTGCTGGATCCTTTGGTTTCAGCCCCACACCCATATATATTTTTAATATATATTTATTGTCTATAATGAGTTACATTATTTAGTGGGCAAACAATGAGTTGTTATTCCCAATTCCCCAATGCCCCCCTCCCCATCCCTGATCAGCTGGATATCCATATTTTAAAAGCCCAGTTAGAGCCCACAAAGGGCTTCTCTCTTCTTTTTGGGCTACTGGGCTATTCATCTCCCAATACCTGAGGTCCTTGCTACTGGTCAGGTTTTATCATTCCCACCCAGGGTGGGAAAGGACATTTTGTTTTGCCTTTTTATTCTTAAAGCATAAAGCTTCTCTTTTAGAATATCCCTTTTCATGTTTTTCCCCCCTCTAGCCCCATGGACTTGTACATGGGCCCTTAGACCACGTGGATATACCCACTCCTCACCCTGGTTCCTGGAATTTATGGAATAAATGTAATGGTTTACCATCCTTGTCAATTTGTTTTCTCAATTCTTTGTTAAAACATACATGAACTCAAGTATAGGGTTTTCATAACCCCCCCCCTCCAGAAAAAAAAAAAAACCCTGTCACAGTTGCCTACATGGAGTTCATTGTGATTCTTATAGTGTGTGCCTGACTGTGCTTATCTCTCTGTTCACAGGGCCTCTGGTCATTGTCCCTGTCTATCCTTCAAATTTCAGCCCAGGGCTCCTCCTTAGTCCCTTCCTGGCCTTCTCTCCACTCCAGAGGCAGGTTTAGTACTCCTGACCGCTCTTGGGAAAGATACCACACTGGCTTTACCTGCTTGTCTCTCAATGGAGACTGAGCAATAGAATGGAGACATTAGGCCCTTTGGTCTCTGTCTCTCCAGCACCCAGCTCTTGGTGGACACTTAAAAATGTGGATCACCTGAGGGGTTGTGGAACATTGCCCTTCCCCGTGCTGGCTGGCTAACTGCTTACAGCTCTGTCAGTCAGGAATGTAGGTATTCATTTGTGTCTCCAGTAATGTCATTTGGAGCATCAGAGTGACATGATCCCGAGGAAAAAGACATCTCTGAGAATCCCTAGGAACATTCAGGTGTTAGGCCACCCCACATCTGCTGGCAGGCTAGCTGTGAACCTCACCCTATATGTGTGGAACCATTCTGGTGACTATATTACAACTCACACAGCACCTGCCATGCATCAACAGACCTTTACACACAGGCTGAGTCAGTTCTATTGGCCCTGATCTCCTGTGTTGGGCAGAGCTGTCTCACAAGTTGGTCTGTGTCACTGGCTACAGGGCACCTGCACTGTTCCCCTTTCTAAGAGACAACAGAGTACAGCAATATTCCACCGAGTTGTTTAACTAGAACAGTTTCAGAAAAAAATCTTACCAGTGCAGCAAGGCCCTTCCATGGTCTTGGTTCACTTGTTGTAAGTGGATTTCAATATGCATTTAATCAAAATACCCAGCTGCATACATTTAAGAATGAAAACCACAAGAAGCGTCTCAGTGGGCCCCTTACCTCCTTGCTCAGAAAACACAGAAAATGCAAGAGAAATTTCACCAGAATTTAATCTGGCACAAAGCTAACAAACCCTGGGAATCACCTATTCCTGATAGAAATTTTCACTCTGTCTTTATTGGGGGAAAAGCACCTCACAAGCCAGTGTCCCCACATAGTGACAGGCTGAGTGACATGCTGAGTGGTGAGGGACAAGGAATTTATCAGTGTTTTATTTCCTTGGGGTCGAGCAGCATGGGACCACTCAGACCCTCAAAGCTGGCTCTGAAGACCAGCACCATGGAGTTTCCACTCTCTTCACAAGAAGCATGATTTACAGAGTGCAGGTTTGAGGTCAGACAAAGCTGGTGGCATTGACAATATCATTTTTCTCCAGACTTCCTCGTGGTCATCTGTAAATTGTGGATAGTAGGGCTGGGGAGACAGCTAAGGCAGTAAAGCGCTTGCTTTGCAAGCATGAAGGTCTGAGTTCCATCCCCAGACCTACACTGAAATAGTCATAGTTGTACTCTTTTATAATCCCTGCACTGGAGAGGGGGGGTCCCTGGGGCTCCCTGGCCAGCAAGTCTAACATAGTTGGCGAACTCTGAGCTGATGAGAGACCCTGTTTCAGGAAAGATGGACAACACCTGAGAAACAACACCAGAGGTTTTCTGACCTCCATGCGCATTAGAGTCATGAACACACACACACACACACACACACACACACACACACACACACACACACACTCACTCACTAAGGTGTCGATAGCGAAATCCAGTGCATGGGTTTGGTTTAGGTTAAATTGCACACCCCAGAAATCTTGGTGAAATCTTCCTCTTAAGTTGAAGAATCCCAGGCCCTCAGAAAGTGACCTTATATGGAAGCAAGCTCTCTACTGATGGATGATGTCACACTGGAGTAGGGTGGTCCCTTCATCCAGCGTGAGCCATTCTGGTTCTTCAAACCCCTAGAGTAATCTGACATCATGTTCCACCAAAAAGAAATGACTAAAATATTTAAAATGGCTTTTCTCTACTAATTTGGGAAAATATGATTAAGAACACATTTCTAAACATGCCAAACACCACAGCAAGACAGAAATGCCCTGCCCCTCTCCAAGTGCTGCAGTAGGGAAGTAGGGAAGGAGCCATCTCTCACACCCAGGAGTGCAGCCATGAATTTTGCTGAGTTGTGTATTGAGGCATCATAGAAACCCAGTAAAAGCTGCTGCACGAGGCCACAGAGCCCTGGCTGAGAGCTTCTCATTGTCTTAATTAAGGGGGCCTTTGCTGAAAAGTATCAATGCATGAATACCTGACATGTTTTTTTCTTTTCTCCAGCTAGTTTGTTTTTTTCTGCCATGAAGATTTGAAATTCAATTATACCTGAAGTGAAGAAGCAGTTTGAGAAAGCACAAACCCACGGTGATTAAAGCAAGGTGCTCTGGATGCAGGGGGCCCTGGGATGAAATCTCAGGGACAGAACCTCATAACACACATTCCTCAGAACCCTTCCATGGTCTAGGCACAGCGGGAGCTCACGTTTCAATGTCACCAACAGTTGCTCCCTCCTCACCCTCTTCCTCTGTTCTTCCCTTTCTCTCACCAATCAGCCAAATCACAAGAGTTGTTTATCCCGTCCTCCGCAGCACTGTCTCCAGGTAGCTTCAAACACCACAGCACTTTCAGCACATAACTCCTAGAAAATCTGTCACTGAGTCTTGTGTGGGGCATGGGAGGTGGCTTGGTGGATGATAGAAGTTCTTCCTGTGCAAGCATGAGTTCCATCCTCAGCATCCGTGTAAAAGCCACGCATGGCTCAGGGCATGCTGGAAATAGGATGACCTCTGTCTGTCTACCCATCAGTGAGAGGCTTTCTCCAAGATTTAAAGCAGAAGAGCAATGAAGAGAGTTCCTCCACATGCATGCGCACAAGACCCAGGCACATCTGCACACACAAGTGTACACAAACCATGCACATGCGTGCACACACACATACACACACAATAAATGAACAAAAGAATAGACAGAGGAAGAAAAAGAAAATGTTTGTGTATCATTTTTCTTTCAGAAAGTAAGTTACGAGAAGTTGGTGTCTATTACTCCTGGCAAGGGTTTATAGTTTGTTCATATATATATATGTAAGGTCGGAATTCAGGCTGCATCCTGATCCTCTTCCAAAACCAGACTCAGTATCAACAAAGATCAAAGATAAAGACTTCCTCTCATAAACAAGAAACAACACCTGGCCCGAGAGACTGTCCTTCCGAGAGACTGTCCTTCCGACCCCCTCCTGATCCTGAGAGCACGTGACCCCCTGAGCCCCGCACCCAACCTCATGTGACCAACAAGACCCCAACCTGAACGTTTTTCCCTTTAAAAGCCCTGATCTAAACCTGCTTCGCGCTCTTTTTCGCCACCCTTGGTGAAAAATGCCCGGCAGCTCGCTTTTCCTATTAAAACCTTTCCTTTCAGAGTGGTCTCTCGTGGTCATTTCCATTCTAACAATATATATATATTTGCTAGGGGAGAGAGAAAGAGAGAGAGGAGAGAAAGTGTGCATCTGGCTTTCTGTTGAGACTCAAACCTGGGCTGCAGACTTTGCAAGCAAATTCCCAGCCCCTGTTCAGTTGTGACTCGCTCCCACAGTGTGCTAGCTCAGGCAACATTATCAGAGCTCCTTCTCATGAAATTGCTAGCAAAGCCACAGTAGTAACAACCCTCAGAGGGTCCCTCTGGGCTGCTGCTGAGGGAATGGGAATGGGCGTGAAGCTTTGCAAGGGGCCAGGGACAGTAAGATGGAGCATGGCCAAGGGGAAGGTGGTTCTCAAGGTTGTGTCTGATGGTCACCTGGAAGAGACAGGTACCCTGGTTTGGGCCAGATATGGAAGGAGTGAGATCTAAGGGCAAGGGAGTCACTTCAGCTGCCTTGGAGAGGAGGAAGAGAGTTGTGGCAAGGGTAAAAAACACAGTCCACTCAGGTATTCATCTCACTTTCTCCCAGCCTCCATATGGCTTATGACCCAGGGTTCCTGGAGGAAGTGTGTTCTGCTCATCATAAAGCCCCACAGTCATGGTACTTCATCCTAGAAAGGCATCCATTGAACAAAGTAAGACATGTTAAATCAAACAAGATAACCAATAATTCTAGACGGAAACACTGTGATAACAGCACCTCTACTCTTTGGAGAATCAAAGCTCCGAGAAGTGCTGATGTCCTCACCGACCCACTGAGCACAAGGATTTCCATTCTCACAGAGAGCGTCCATATTTGCACCCAGAGATAACCTAGCACCTACTTAATACCTTTGCTGTGCCGCTGAAATGAGAAACAATATAGCTGTTAAACATTTCAGACTGTGCCAGGTGCAGGGAAATAAATGTTGTTAACTTTATTATCACCAAACTCTTACAACAATCTTGCACGACAGTATTAAGTTCAATTGCCAGATTAGAAAACAATTTCAGAAAGGTTATGCAATTTTTCTGAGGCAGTACAGATAATAACTGGAAGCTATGGGCGCCAAATCTATTTATTTCAGATGCCAAAGCCTGTGTTTCTCTTTCCCCAGCATTCCTCTGTCTTCACTCTGCACACAGATCATCTGAGAATCTGGCTAAAATGCAGATTCTGATGAGCAGGATCGGGATGGAGCCTGACATTCCACATTTCTAGAAAGTTCCCATGGGACGTCATGGGTCTTCATGTTTGCACAGCAAGTGCTTTTATCCATCAAGCCACCTCTCCTCCCCCACGGAGCCTTCTGGGAGTCCTGAGGTTACAGAACATTCCCCATTTTTAAAATAAAATATATCTTTATTATCCATATTTACATACACTGAATGAGCAAATAATGTGTTGGTGTCCCCAGTTCCCCGATTTCCCTCTTCCCTGTCCCCAATCAGCTGAATATCCTCCTCCGTGGCCAGTCTGGGTCAGTCCATGGAATATGGGATTATGGATAGCCTAGGAGTCAACCCGGTTCCACCCCCCTTTGTATGTTGTTACTGAGGGGTGATGTCTCTGGATATTCTCCTTCACCATGGCTCTTACATTCTTTCTGCCCCCTCTTTAGCTCAGTTCCCTGACTCATGGTGGGTATTAAGATTGTTTTATTGTTGAGGTCTTAGGGGGCCTCTGTACTTCTGCTTTGGGTTGCATTGAAAATTGTGAACATTCCCCATTCTTATCAAGCCCTCTGCCTCTAAGCAGAGAGTAGCCAGAGCAAACATTGAATTTTATTTAGAGGAGGAGGAGGAGAAATGGTCAGGTGATGGGGGAGGGGAAGAAGAAGAAATATCTACATGTCCCATCTGCCTTGGGCCAAACATGTCCATGTCTTAGCTTACGTGTACCTGGAATTTTACATGTTAAGTTGTTCTTCAGAATCACAAAATCCTGTGTTGGTCTCTGATATAGATCACAAAGCAGTTTCCCCCTTTCTTCCTGTTCTCCGTGTCCTAGCCACATGTCTAGACTTAGGAGTCAGAAAATGCTCCAGGCTTTGCTGGTACTTCGATTCCAGATCTAGCAAAAAAAAATTCGTTTTCCCTTCATCCCATTGTCCTTGAGGTCATACTGAGTTAATATGAATAAGTGTACTTAGATCAAATCCTGGCATGAAATTAACTCTGAGCGCTTTTAACACTCTTGTTATTGGGAAGGAATAAGGAGAAGTGCTCTCCCTGCCTGACTCAAGGAGAGATAATTTCACTCCATGTTTACTAAGTGCTTACTATGCACCAGGTGCTAGGCAAAGTACTTCACGCATACTCTCTGGGAACACCCTCCCCACCCATGAGGTGTGTTCTCTTATTCATCCACAGATGCTACTTTAGAGACAGGGAAATGAAGGCCCAGAGAGGTGAAGCCTCTTTGCTCATGTCTCCTGGCTAGAAGGTATCAGGGGTCTTGGGAGCAGGTCCCTGGCTTCAGAGCATTTTCCCTGCCCACACTATTTAAAGGTTGTCCCCTCTTTGTGATGATCAAGTTTCCAGGTCCAATCAATTTTTAACTTACTGGTGAAGGTGGTAGACCGGTTCACAGAGAGGTGACACTGTCCAGCCCAGTCGCAGAAGGTTCCATTTGTACCCTGAGACCAGCCTGCTAATGGCTTTCCTGTGTACCTTACACTAGTTTGCAAGCTCGACCCCACCGCTGTCAGAAGTGATTAAGCCAAACACATTTTCAGTTCTGCTGTTCAAAGACTTCCATAATTGATTGTATGATGAGAGTTAATGCACAAGCAACGGAATTTGCACATCTACCTAATCCTCTTAAACCAAATCAGGAGAAGAAAAGGAGCTGACTGCACGTGCTGTCCAGACAGGAGCAGAGCATCTTCATCACAGAGCAAGCAGCTCTTCCTTCCTGAGCATGTGGGCTTATCAGAGGGGTCTTGTCATCTACCCCTCTGTTCCCATGTACCAGAGCAAGGTGATAAATTTGCTTTTTGCAAATGAAGCCGCAGTTCTTTGAAGTCTGAACGCAGCACAGTTATCACGTGGCAAGTGCTAAGTAGTGTCGAGGTGAACAGACGAGTTTGGGATATGCTGGGGTCTGAAAGCTGTCTTCCAACACTCCTGTCCTTTCTGGATGTGGATCTTTGGGAAGTGAATAGATCATAAGGGCTGACACTCTCATGAATGGGATGAACGGCCTGACAAAATAGGCCCAAGTAAGCTCAGTTGCCTTTCTAAAGTGTGAGGACACAGCAAAAAGGCACCATCTGTGAGGAAGCCGACCCTCCCCAGACATCAACATCGCCTTCACCTTGAACTGTCAGGCTCCAGAACTGTGAGAAACAAAAGTCCATTGCTCAAGCTGCCTGCACTGTGTTGTTTTGCCAGAGCAGCCTGAAGAAAGTAGCATATGACAGACCTAAGAACGACTGTCACTGGAAGAGTAGCAGCTATGAGCTCATCATAAGCTCGAACCTTTCTCACCATTCCTTATGACAGTCTCCAGTTACATAAGTAAAAACTTTGAGGGCTATTGTTTTGGGTTTTCATGTGGAACTGCAGTTGGCAGGGTTAACCAGATGTGCCAGGGTCATAAGCCAGGGAGGGCCTGGTGCCTGGTGCCAACACCACCAGCAGTCACCATCTCTCAGAATGTCCCCACTACACCACAGCTATTCACACTCAAAGATAACCCTTCAGGGCCCAGGAAGGAGCTAGGCCACTGGCTATGAGGCCTCATAGACTAGGAAATCCCAGGAAACAGGCGAGTGCTTAGTATCCTTACTGTAAATTCCAGAGACCGCTTTCTCCTTTCTTCCCATCTCCAAGGCTGCGCTCATGGACGAGCAACTACTGTCAGAAGGTCACTGGTCCACAGCATGCTGACAAACTAGCAGTGTGTGATCTGAACCCCTCTTAAGACAGCTTAGCTCAGCACTTGAGTCTCATTCCATTCAGGCCAACCCTGAGACCAGGATGATGTATGCAAAGACTGGCTGAGAACCTTCCCACTGGTTAGCTGGATTTTCCCATCATTACACTCAGCGTCTCAAGTGTGTATCCAGGCAACCTGCTTCTGTTTCTCTTTCATATTAGGGAAGCCTGTGGTTCCTACTCTTTGAATTCCTTAGCCAACTCCTTACGGGCCAGCCTTTCTCCATCTCACCATCTTACAAGAGTGAGATATGTCCTTGAAATATCTTTGGAAGGTTAATCTCATGGGCATTGTGATGTTGCTGAGGTTTAGCCTACAAGTACTGAACATATCGTGTAACAGAAAGAACAGGATGATTTCTATCCAGCCATCAAACCATCCTTTCTAAGAAGCTAGGTGTTAAAAGGAGAACCAACAGTGGAGATTTACATAACACTGTTGTATGGAAGATTTTAAACTGATCCATGGAATTTTAGAGATAGGGACCCTTCAAAACACTTCAGTGCAATCGCCACGTGTTTACAAGTGAGGATAATTTGATGTTTCATGTTAAACCCATCAGTATATAAATCCTTGGTCTAGCATATTCCTTGCTGTCATGGTGGGGAAATATTTACTCTCTGTGTCTCAGTTGATTAATGGAGATCACTAAACACTCCGGGCGGGGGATTTATTGGAAATTAAGAGCCTCGTTTACGTCTCTCTGACCTCCATTTAGCCACAACCCAGCTCAGTACCTGGTACATAAGGGAGGTTAATAAATGCATGTCGGATGAAGCATAGATAGGAAGTCCCCACTGACATATATGGTGAGCCCTCAAAAGTGTGAGTTTTCTTTCTTGTAAGTGACAGCTCTAAGTCAAGGAACCACAGTCTGAAGCAGACCCCCAGACCTGTGTTTTGTTACATGGAAGAGGAGGAAAGTCACAGACCAGGGCTGCACCGGCCTGTGGAGACCTGAGCCTTGCTCCCCGCTGTACTGAGATGAAAAAGAGAAATACTCCAGGCAATGTTCCTTGCTCCAAGTCCACCCAACATAGGAAGTAACCCTGGGGTTGAGCCCACCACCTCTGTTGAGCTAATCTGTGCAAGGTGCACACTAGAATGTGTCCACGGCATGCCTGCTGGTCAAATCATTTAACATCACTTAACAAAGCTGTAATAATACTTAATATTGCTAGAAATTGGAGTAAAATGCTGAGAAACTCAATGCCATGGACAGAGAAATATATTTTGATACAAGAATCTGTCACATGATCTACATAAAGGAAAAAAACACTTACTCTGAGGTGAGGCTGACCTTGGTTAAACACCAACTCAGCCACTTCCCACATGTGCAACCTTTGGGGAGCTGAAAGCACCTCAGTTTTTTGGTCTATCGATTTGGGCTATTGGATCATGTCAAAAAACAGATTAGGGGCTAGAGAGATGGCTCAGCGGTTAAGGCACTTGCCTGCAGTGCCTAAGGCCCCGGGTTCAATTCCCCAGTACCCACATATGCCAGACCCACAGGTGGTGGCCCTGGTGCATTCTCTCTCTCTCTCTCTCTCTCTCTCTC
>PVHP010038581.1:0-16801 GCA_004024765.1 Zapus hudsonius | reverse complement strand
TATAGTTCATTCCCACACTCTATCACATCTCATGACTCTGGTTAGGAACATTCTATGCTCACATTAAAAGCTTAAGAAAGGCATAATGTAAGATCATCCTTTTTACCTAATGAGTTATTTTGAAAATTTAGATTCTATATATTCATTTAATTTCCTTATAATATCGAGTATTGAAAGATCTTTAACTATCTTGTCTTTTGATATTCTTAATGATTTTAATAGGCTCTTGTTAACCTCTTCCACACCAATTTAAAATGCATATAAAAATGCAGTTGCATCTTAGGGAGAACAGTGGTGAAGGAAGTTCATATTTCAGGAGGCCTTAGGGATTTCCCAATGTTGATGCATTAGCTTTACTTTAAATCTCTTATCTATCTAATAATTTTACCGCCTTGATTAAATAAAGGTTTAAATTGGTATTGATGAAAAGAGAAAGTATAATCAAGGAAGCAAATAAGCAAATAATTGAAAGCAAGTACCTTTTAATTATACTCACTTAATAAAGTCAAGGAACAATGCAAGGTGCCAATGTTACTGTGACAAAACAAATAGTGTCAGGATATAAAAAACAGTGCAGAATTTTTAAAAATATTTGGTAAATTTTAAAATTGTAAAATACTTTCATGTGAATTTGGTTCCAAAAATCTCTAAATCCTGGGTGGAAAATATGTTCATGGACTTCAATGAAAACACAACTCTTTACATCCTTCTACATCCCTTAACATATAGCTTGCAAAACCCTACCAAATTCCCCTGGCTGTTTCAAGCACAAAGAACTTGCTGGGCTTCCATGCATGGTAGTTAGATTTTACAGGTTTACACTACTATTTTTAAAAGTAGGAAAACTAGTAAATAGTTTTCACTTTAAGTCAATCAAGTAGTTTCTTTTAAACTAAATAACATATTTACCCTTTGTCCCTTTCCTAAACCGAGGTTGTCTGGCTTATTTATCCTTTCTGCCAGTATCCTTCTGCTTTGATTCATAGTGCATTAAAAACAAACACAGGGCTATGTCATACACATGGTATTTGACTTACAATGGCTTGACTTATCATCAACGAGTTTACAATGGTATGAATATTATGTACATTCAATAGAAAAAGTAGTTAATATCTTGAATTTTGACAATTATAAACTGAAACCACCAGTAGTTTACAGCATACTATGTCGCTAAGCTATGATTTTTCAGGATAGTGGTGAATGCATGGGTTTATCAAGACTATAAGATGTGGAATGAAAACTGACCAATACATATATAAGAGATGAATGCAGCACATTCTTTGTGGAAAATGACTGGGAGCCTGGAACTTAGTGACATCATTAGGAGCTGAAGGTGATGAAGATGCCTTATTATCATATGGTCTTTGAAACATGTATTTTTGATATCTCCAGAGCCATTTGTGCTCAGCTGATTGCAAGGAACCTACTTCAGAAAATGACTGGATTGGTTTTATATATCTGATTGCTTTGCAAGAACAGGCTGCACTTGTACATTTTAAATGGAAAATACATGTTTATTACACTACTTTGCTCTGGAAGACAATAATCACTCTTGCCTTTGTATTCTTGAAGTTCTTGACACTCATCAATTATTTTATCTCATTTCCATCTTAAATGGGATAGGTTGACTAGCATTACAGGGTAGCAAAAAGACAATAAAAGATTAGAGATTTGCAATACTAGGAAGTTGATATACTGAGCAAAACAAAGTTCTTTGTTTTTGCATCATTTATGGGGGAAAAAAGAACAAAGAGAATATACCTCCCTGGAGATTCTCATTGAGACACATTGAATTTGGTTCTTTTTCTTTTTGTATTTTTATAAGATAACAGTTTGATATGAAATGATATTTTAACACAAGCCCACAGAGTGGATAAAAAGCAGGGCATCTCAACACTTTTCTTATTAGAAAAATAATAACTTTTATTATTACATAAGTAACTAGAATAAGTGAACATCTGGAGCAGAGATAAGGGCTCTCACCACATTTACTTATAATAATATTTTATTTTTTATTTTACTTTATTTTTAAAATCTATTTATTCATTTTCAAGCAGAGAGACAGAGAGAGACAGAGAGAGAGAGAGAGAGAGAGAAAGAGAGAGCGCACAAGAGCACCACCTTGTGGGTCTGGCTTATGTGGGTACTGGGGAATTGAACCGGGGGCCTTAGGCATTGGAGGCAAGTGCCTTAACCGCTGAGCCATCTCTCCAGCCCATAATAATATTTTAAAGCCAATATTTATTAAATACTGGGATACATACTGTACTCTATCTAGTACCCTATAATATGCTTTTACATTTTTTTCCTCACAACAAAGCCACAAACAAGAATCACTAGAGCCAACAGTTTACAGAAGAAACTGAGGCTTAGAAAGACCAAGTAATTGTTGTACAATAATTCTCTCTCCAAACTGTGTCTTGCTCTCAGTCCCTTGGATCAATACCCCTTATACTACTTGTTAAGTCACTTGAATATTCCTTTATTTTAATACCTTTGATACTAGAGCATGACCTAGCAATCCAGGAACACTTCAGTTCTGCAGAAGAAATGTTTCATCTGAGATTCAGTTGAAGAATTGTGAGGAATAAAATCAGCCATGGTAAGTGTTCAATCTTGTAATTAAGTCTAAACATTCAGCAAAGTTCATGAAAAATTTCATATTGGAGACGAAAGGTTCCCATAAAGCTTTAAGAGATGTCTCTGTTTAAGCAGTAATTTAAGGGGAGGGTGGTGTCCTTGATTAGTGAATGTGCCTTAATAAAACAAGAGCAGGTTATGAAGATTTTCCAAGTAAGGTCTGGAGCAATGTCCCAACCATAAAGATAATTAGAAGAACTAGCAATGAATGAGTTCAACAAGCATTGGCTTTTGACGACTTTCAAGGATATGTGTCTTCAAGGGAGAATATTGTCACAGAAATGCTTTTATGCCAAGCCCTCATTAGCATGAAACAATGCCAATCTCATAAGTCCCCCATTTTCCAGGCTGTGGAAATATCTGTTAGTCCCAGGGAGTATTGGGTTTAATTGTTGATGCACTGATGAACTTTGAAACTTTGTGATTTTCTTGTTTGCTTAAAGCCTGATAGCCTTTGGTCTGCTAATAATATCCTTTATGCACAGCTTGATCTCTGCACTTCCAAGGGGAGGGATTGGAATCAGCCTATGGGGGAACAGATAGCTCTGGGATCCTGAGTACAATCTTTTTGTTTTATTTTATTTTATTTTTTTTAATTTATTTTTTTTTATTATCCATAATGAGTTGCATTATTCAGTGGGCAAACAATGAGTTTTTATCCCCAATTCCCTAACGCCCCCCTCCCCAATCAGCTGGATATTCTCCTCCGTGGGCCATCTGGATCAGTCCCTGTGGCATTGTCCATACTGTCCATAATGATTTACATTATTTAGTGGGCAAACAATGAGTTGTTATCCCCAATTCTCCGATGCTGGATATCCTCTTCCTTGGGTCCTCTGGATCAGTCCTTGTGACAGGGGACCATGGATAGCCTAGTATTCGGCCAATCTTGAACAAATAAAAGGATTCCCTTGAAAGAGAGCTATCCCATTGCATCTCATCAGCCTCTGATGAAAGGTTGTATCACCATATTTCTTTACCTTTTTTTCTAATCTCATAAATTGTGCTATGCAATTCCTAATTTTGTATGCTTGGCTGAAATTTGCCAGATCACAAAAGAAAAAGTACTAGATATGAAAAGGTATTCTCATGGAAAATTCTGACTTCTGCTCAAAATCCAGAACTGCCAGAGTAAATGATTATAGGAGAATGACTTCCATGGTAATGTAGTCTATTTCACAAGAGGGAAGGGAGATTGCAATGAAATTTGATGATCAGCATTTTATACTGTTCAGAATTTTGATCTCCAGCGAGGTCACTCATTACCCTCTTCAGATGCCTCAATTGAGAGAGTATGATCAGGGAATGGGTCGAGATAACCTTTACACATTTCACAATTTTCCGTAGGGCCTAAATGTTTGAAAAATTCTTAACATTGGTGTAGAAAGAAAACACTCCAAAATCAATATTTTCAGTAAAAGTCTGTATTACCATCTGTTAATTGAACAGTAACCTTCAGATTCTATAAATCTGGAGCTCCTTGGATGACATATATACACATGGAATGAAAAATACAGCTAATGGCTAAGCAATTTGATTTCTTTCATTATCAAAATTCTAATTTATTTCTTATTTACAGTTCCCATGTGGACCCAAGCCCCATAATAATACAACCTTTGAAACTCCAGAGTTTGTAAATTATGAAACCTCCTTGAAATATCTGTGTGTATGAATTACTGGATTCTTCACCACATTGTGTATGATGTAGGCCATTGAGGGATCTTAAGAAAAGGGAAATAGGTAATCATTTTATGGGAAAAATCAACCTAAACCTCAAACCTAAACCTTAGATAAAATGAGACATGGATCTGAATGTAAAATGCCTGGCTTAAAATTTTTAGAAGACATTAAAAGAAAAAGTGCTAAACAGGATCAAAATTAATCTCTCTTGTTGATAAAAAGCACTATCCAGAAAATTAAAATATTCAATGCTGAGAAAGATCACAGACTAGGAAAAAGTGTTTGCAATTCACATATCCAACAGTGATTCTATAGTAAGAATATATGTCAAAATTAATAAGAAATGACTTAATCTTTAAAAGTAGATTAAGAGATTTAACCTACATTTCACCAAAGAAGACATATGGATGACAAATAATCACAGGGAAAGATTCCCAACATTATTAGTCTTTAGATAAATGAAACCTAGAACCACAATTTGTACATGTATATTATGATGATGACAATGAAAAATACTGACAATACCAAGTGCTATGAAGGATGTAGTGCAGCTAGCCCTTTCATGCCTTCCTACTGACATTGAAAATATCATATGGTCATCCTAGAAAACACTAAGACAGTTTCTTTAAAAGTTAAACCAGTAACTATAAGATCCAGCCATTCTACCTGTCAATATTGACCCTAGATAAATAAAAGTCATGTTCTCACAAAAATTTATAAACAGATGTTTCTATTAAATCTATTTACAATCTCTCAAAACAAGAGATAGCACAAATCTTATTGAAAGGGAGAGTAGTGGGTATAAACTGCAATATATTCATACAATGGGAACTTAATAATCAAAAAGAACAAAGCTGTAATGCACACAATATTGATGAAACTCTGAAAGCTACAATGCTCAATGAAAGTAGTCTCAAAATATTACATAGTTGGGGCTGGAGAGATGGTTCAGTGCTTAATGCACTTACCTGCAAAGCCTAAGGACCCGGGTTCAATTCCCCAGTACCCATGTAAAGCCAGATGCACAAAGTGGCACATGCATCTGGAGTTCATTCTCAATGGCTAGAAGCCCTGGTGTGCCCATTCTTTCTCTCTCTCTTTCTCTCTCTCTCTCTTTCTCATAAATAAGTAAAACAAAATATTTTTTTTATTTTTTATTTATTTATTTTTTTAATAATTTATTTTTAAATATTATACATCGTGAGTTTCTGTTTGTGTTATATTCAGGTGAAGACAAAATTATATGGAAGGAGAAAGAGAGAAAAAATTAGTATTCCATGGTTTAGGCAAGAAGAGAATGTGATTACATATGGATGGAATGGTAAGTTTCTGATGATAGAACTTTTCTGTACCCCAATTATACTGGTAGTTACTCAATCTACACAACTGACAGTACTTAAAACATAGGGGGAAATGCATGTTTTGGTAACTTAAAATCTTTATGTTTATTTAAAAATTATAATAAATAAGAAAAAATATCAAGTACATTCCATTTGCAAATGTGGAAATAGATTTGCTCAAGGTCCTTTAACCAATAAAAAATAGGTTCTGACGTAGAATCCAGTACCCAATTAAAAATGCAAATTCAGAATAATTTCAATAAGGACATGCGCAATTTCATGTAGCAAGGTGTTTAGTGGTAGGGAAGGTCATGGAGTAAGTTGATTCTGAAATTTAATAATGTCATAAATGATTATTCTTCAAACACAGTTTCATTCTAAAGCTCCTTCCACTCATGCTCATAAGATGCATCTCATACTTACATGACTACAAGCCTGTTTGTTCATATCCAGTATAAAATAGACCCCCCAACAACAATTTCACAGAACTTGTGTATTGTATGTATATACCATGACTTCATAGTATCTTAATGATTCCAGACAACCAGCTATAAAAAATTACTTATACAGTTAGTGACACTATGAAATAAATCACAGCATCTCACTGTGGTAAAGGCTAATGTGCTTTATTTTTACAGAGCTCAAATTTACAGTCTTTTATGTGTAATAGATATGACAGGCTCTTAGACATAACACTTTATGTTTACTTACCATGTTAAACTTTCCCAAGCACACTAAGAGGTCACTTTACAAAAAAAAACTTTGGTTAGATAGGTGAGGACTTTGAGGATCTCAAGTAACTAGGCCAAACTCACCATCAGTGATAACTGAGCCAGGAGTCACATTTGATCTTAAGGCATAATTCCCTTTCCTTTATTTCTTCCTCTGTGGTTGGATTTGATTAAAGAAACACAGTAACTATTTTATAAATATTTCAAGTCCATATAGGATATTTTATCAGAATAAAATGCTAGAAAATCAACATTTCTTTGTATTCCATTGGTAACATAAAGCTATTTATAATTGTATATTGCAATATAATAGGATAAATTTGAAATACTGGTATCTCATTCACTTCTCAATATCTTTTCCCTCAATGTCTGATCAATTGTCCTTATATATAGATTCCAATCTCTAAATTGCCATTGCATTTATCTATTATTTTCTATTTATTTTCATAGGCCCAGTATGTGTTTAGGTCTTCTAACCCCACAATAACCTCTTCATCTTTTGTATCAATTTCTCTCCCTACTGCATATCTTAAAAGATAACACCATATTGAATTTTTACAGCACACAATAAAGATAATGACGTATTTCCTCTTGTGTATCCTAGCATCAAAACTTTTAACAATCTTTGCTTGATATCTGTATATAACACCGACCTATGGCCTAAGAATGCAGAACACAATGCTATATGGCAGAGACCAGCAAGACAAGAAATGCTCATCTGTGCAATAGTAGTGCTAAACCTAGGTAGATAATCAACAGCTGGCTGATTGGCTAAGAGATTCACTCAGTCACAAGGAACCCTTAACTGGCACTGGGATTCAAGACCATTTTTAAAAAAATATTTTATTTATTTATTTGAGAGAGAGAGAAAGAGAGAGAGAGAGAAAGAGAGAGAATGAATGAATATATATATAGGCACACCAGGGCCTCCAGCCACTGCAAACGAACTCCAGACACATGCGCCCTCTTATGTATCTGGCTTTACATGGGCACTGGAGAATCAAACTCAGGTCCTTCTGCATTGCATGCAAGCACATTAACCACTAAGCCATCTCTTCAGCCCTCCAAGACAATTTCTTATGGAGACCAAAAACCATATTTCCAAGGGCAAGTCCCCACTAAACAGGGGCCTACAGAGAGGCTACTCCATTAAAATCTCCCCAAATTAACAATGTTTGTCTCATTTAGCCAAATCTCCATTGGAGATTCTGGTCATATTTTTCAGAAAGCAATGAGAACCATGGGCAGCCGAATTCCACCAACAGGACCTGAGATGAGGGGGGACACCCAAGCAAGAGATGAACCACCCCTAACTCACCACCTAGAGCCCTAACGAAACCTTTAAGGAAGTGGTGTGATAAGCAAAAGAGCTACCTCCATAACAAGTCATACAACCAATGAAAGAATACTGGAGATGGAAACCGAGGATGGAGGATGGAAACCAAAATAGTCCAAAGCAGAAATCCAGAGACTCTTAAGAGCTCTACAATAAAGCAGACTTAAAACTCACCCACTATGACTCAGGGAACTGAGCGGAAGAGGGGCAGAAAGATTGTAAGAGACATGGTGGGGGAGAATATCCAGACATTGCCCCCTCAAAAACAACAACAACAACACACACACACAAAAATAAATTGGTTACTGCTTATACAATACTTAGCCCTCCATCCCATAGACCATTCCAGCAATCTCACTGAGGAGGACCCTCAGTGGGTTGGGGTCAGGGGGGAGAGAAATTTGGGTACAGACACAAGACTTGTTCATACTGTTTCTAATTATTAACAATAAATAAATTACTTGTGTAAAAAATCTCCTGAGGTATCTTGCCTTTTGAAATTTAGTTAAATTCATCTTAATTTCATCCCAACTGTGTTGTGACATCACTGATGAGCTAGCTACTCGTGGCTTCAGTTTGTCTTCGGCTCCTCTGGTTTTGAACTTGTGCCTCCTTAAAATTAAGGCCTGTGAGTTGTTTTAGCATCTCTGAAGTGCTGCCAGTATTCTCTAGCACAAAAATACTGACACTTTTTGCCCAGGCATTGCTCACATAACGTGTGTGTGTGTGTGTGTGTGTGTGTGTGTGTGTGTGTGTGTGTGTGTGTGTGTGTGTGTGTTTGGGGGCTATTAGCATGATTTTCGAAAGACACTGAGTTCAGCTGTGAACACTCACCCTGGCCTGTTCCCCTCAGACTCTAAGTAAGCATGCACTTTCTCTCCCTGCATTATTATTATTAGGACCTTCTCTCTCTCTGAAACCTTTCCAACAACTGGTTCTGCTTTGCTGCTTCAAAAATGCTTTGCTTTGAGGATAAACCATATTAGGTTCAAAACTATAAAATCCTTACGAGCATACTGTAACCTATTGAGAAAGTAGTGAGCGTCGCCTGGCAAGAGGGGTCATGAGTAGTAGGGGAGATAGTCTAAGCCTGTGAATAATTAGATCAGCCTGACAACCCCTGGTTCCAACCACGGGTTCCTTCCCTTACTGAGCTGTTGACCAAAGCAACTCATGAGATTCCAACAACAAGACAGAATTCTGTCAAAGCCCTTGAATGCCCTCCCCAGGCCTGAGGCAAAACCCTGTTGCTGAAGAAACCACAGAATGCCATCAATCAGCATCGAGAGACCCTTCAACGTCCGGAACAGTATCCAGCCCCCAGAAGGCAGTTAGTGTAGTGCTGGAAGGCACTGCACAGGCTGCCAGGGGAAGCTGATCAATGACAGCTAGAGTAAACAGAGACCACTGACACGAAACACAATCTGCGGTCATGAGTAGGCTGACCACACCTCCTACTGGGAGAGAACAGCAAACTAAGAAAGGAGCACTTGTGTAATGGAGGAGCCTGGGCCTGGGGGAGACAATCAACAGCTTTCAAATTCTGCCAATTTTCCACGTAGTGAGGGAGACCCCTTGTCTGGAACTTGGGATTCAGGCAATAGGCACCGGATCCTGTACTCTTGGGCTCCCAAGACAAATTGCACTATAGGAGCGATTGACAGGGAGGCTACTAAAAATAGCATCTAGGTAATCCAGAATTGTGTATATTTGTTAACCTACACTGATCTCACTCTCCAATGGAGAATGTGTTTGTATTTTTCAGGATGCAGCAAGAGAGCTGGGGCCCATATAACCCTACCAACTGACTGTAGGCCGATATCTAAGATTCTGGCAAAAGAGGAGCCACCACAGTCATACCGTGGAGGATCCATATGGAACCCCACAGAGAATGTCAGGATGAACAAGGGACCCACAGCCACAAACATTCAATCAACACAGGATAAGCCAGTGAGTCAGAAACCAACGATTTTCGACACAAAGACCCCTAAGCTCACAGCCTTAAAGCAGCCTTAATACTCATCCATCATGACTCGGTGAACTATGCGGAAGAGGGGGCGGAAAGATTGTGAGAGCCGTGGTGGGGTAGAGTATCCAGAGGCATGGCCAGGAGAACCTGGCTGAATACTAGGCTATCCATGATCCCCTGTCACAAGGACTGATCCAGACATCCCATGGAGGAGGTTATCCAGCGGATTGGGGAGGGGAAGGCAGTGGGGAATTGGGGATAACAACTCATTGTTTGCCCACTAAATATTATAACTCCTTGTGGACAATAAAAAATGCTTTGCTTTATTACAAAGAATTCATCTTGTCTTCTGCTTGGCTCATCCACTCTCTACCTTCTCCTCCCTGGACATTTACTAATAGCTGACATTACCTGGAACATTTTTTTTCCAGAACAGAGTTGGAAGAGGATTGGAACTTTTAAAATTTCCTATTTACCCAATATTGTTCGCCAAAATAGGAGGAAAAGTGTCAAGATTTATTTCCTTGGTGATATTAATTATGATATCACAACCATCTCTGCTACAGAGATAGCCACAGTTGTTCATTCTACAGACTTCCAGTTAGTTCTGACCAGCAAGTCTTGCCATGTCAGTTGACCAGAGGAGGCAGCCACCTTCTTTTTTCCTCTTTCCCTCTTTTCTCTGATAACAGACAACTTTATTTAGATATCTCTTAGGAACTTGTGTTATGAATATTACATGTAAATGTCACTATCCTTATTGAAAAGCAAGCTATGCAAAGATGAGATCATTTCCTTTTATGAAATTTCAGTTGTCTAGTAAAGTTCTGAAAAAATGGTGCATCTACTTCAAACAAGTCTGAATGGACTGACAGGTCTCCTATAATGATGTTTATCCCCTTTCAATAGCCATTTATTGCCCACCTCTGTGTCTGACCTAACATCCTTGTGTCTATTGGGTGTTTAAATGAAATCTTTTTGGAGGAACCTCACAGACCACAGACAGCCTATAACAGAGATTCCACTCCCTAACTCCCCCAACCTCTTTGCTGTACTCTGCCTACCTGATACTTTAATTAATATTTATGAAAAGTTCCTTACTTTATGACTTTCATTCTGTAACTGTAAAACCTCATGAGAACATGAAATTTGGGGTAATCTGAATCTGTTTTCCCGAACCATGGTCATTCATATTTGGCTCAAGAATTATCTCTTATTCCCTTTCAGGCGAGAGCTATGTGTTTTGTATTAACACATTCTGGAATCAGCCTATCTATAGTTGTGGATAAATGGATGAATGTGAAGCATTGGATCTCAGTGACCTGGGGAGGTTGCTGGAGAGTCACTTCTAAAGACTAAGGTCATGACAAAATCAATAGGGGACTATTTTCTTACTGAATATCCATTATGTGCAAATTGTAAGAGGATCCCTAGGCTTGAGGTCTTTTTAAGGCACCTCTATGCCACTCTAATTTTTTGCCATTGAAAGCCAGTTTCTAGCCCATTCCTTTCTTTGTGTGTGTGTGTGTGTGTGTGTGTGTGTGTGTGTGTGTGTGTGTGTGTGTGTGTGTAAAGATTGGAACTGATTTACTCAAGGCTCTCAGATCTACATCTGGGGTTTTGTGCTGCCAATTCATATTTTCAGGATAAGTTATTTCTCTGCAACTCCACAGCATCCAGCACCACAGTGCCTTGCATATAATACATGTTCAATGGGTACTGGTCAACTGGTTTTATATAAACTTATGAAAATATACTACATTATGAAATACTGAGAGGTACTGAAAAGGTTAGAATTCTTTCTCAAAAGGTAAAAAAAACACATTAGTGGAGTTAGGCTTAAAGTTCAAGTGCCCCTGCACCCTGCCCTGTAGTATCTCTAAGCAGGGTGATCTGATAAAGTAGTGGAAGGGTGGTAGGACCTTTGCTCCTTCTCTGTAACTGAAATCATTCTTAGCTCTTCAGTGGCCCCACTGGCCAACTTGCTGTGGAGCTCTCTGGAGCATAAGCTCATCCTTTTTGCTTGCAAAAGAAAATGATGTTGAATTGGAGGATCCTGCTGAACAATGCAGCTCTTAGAAATGGCCATAATTTCGTGGTTAGAAACTTTTGGTAAGTGATGGCCAGAGATTTGGTCTAATTTTAGATCCATGGTAAAAAATGAAATTAAACTCTGCAGAATGGCAAAGGCACAAAAGATCTCTTTCTGCAGAGTGAGTGTTGGTGGTATTGTCTATAGTTATGTGAGACAGCTAATCCCAGCTGCGTTTTCATTTCTAAGTCCTTCTATAGTAAAATTTTACCATGCATAGTGGGGGTGGGGAAATAAGAATGGCTGGTACAACATACTAAATGTCCTTTACATCTTCCATTTGTTTACATTCTAAATGAGCTACTGTTTAAAGGAAATTAGACAAACTAATTTAGTCCTACAATCGTATTTGGATTTGTTGGAAAACAATATATCACTTTAGGGTTGTTAGTGTGTTGGGGCTAATCACTTCCTTAAAAGAATGTTCCAAGTAGCAATGCAGTAAATACTTACAAAGCTGTGGCAAATGAATCTATATACAAATGCTATATATAATTGCTTTTTTACAAAATAAAACTTTGTAACTCATCTCTGAAAATTTTGGGGACATATGCAAAGGAGTCTGACTCCATTTTACAACAGCTTGCCTACTGTAGACAGCCATGGTTGAGATTAACACAGAGCATGTCAGTGGGGAAGCTAGTTAAGAATAGCCATCAGGTTCCAGAATTAATTAATTAATTTCCAAAAAGCTTCTAGAGTAGTGCATGTTGAAAATTAGAATTTCTCCAGAGGCCCTTTACTATCTCAAGTGATCTGGAAACAACATCCTCGGCTTCCTAAAGGAAGGGTTCAGGAAGAGGGGGTGGAAAGATTGTGAGAGCCATGGTGGGGGAGACTATCCACAGTCATGGCACCCTTCAGTATCAATACACTTGGGCCAGGAGGACCGGGCTGATTACTAGGCTATCCAGGGTCCCCTGCCACAAGGACTGATCCAGATGGCCCACGGAGGAGGATATCCAGCTGATTGGGGAGGGGGAGGGGGTCATTGGGGAATTGGGGATAACAACTCATTGTTTGCCCACTGAATAATGTAACTCATTATGGACAATAAATATATATTTAAGAAAAAAAATGAGCCTAGTCTAGACCACCTGATCAGTTCTCCGGATTCCATCCTCTTTAGTGCGTATATGACTTTCAGAAGGCAGAGCAACATTGTACACTAAGTTTATAATATCAGACCTTGGTGAGACCTCAAAGTATAGAATTATGTGTTCTCTTATTTTACCAATAGGGTAAACAAAGCCCATACAGATTATGGAGTTTACCAATTAGTGCCTTTTTATACCATGTAACTCAAGAATCTGGAAGAAAAACTTGGGTTTTAACGTCTAAAAAAATTGGGTTCCAGACTTAGCATTACTCCTGTGTATAATGTAAACTCTTCTGCAATTTTATTTCACCTACAGAACAGCAAAGCAGACAATAGTCACTGAAATAGTGAGGATTCTTTCCCCAGAACTAAAATACCACAATAGTGGAGTTAAAGGTCAAGTGCCCCTGCACCCTGCCCTGTAGTGTCTCAAAGCAGGGTGACCTGATAAGGTAGTGGAAAGGTGGTAGAAACTTTACTTGTTTCTGTAACTGAAAGCATTGGCTGACTTGTCACGGAGCTCTCTGGAGCATAGGATCATTTATTTCTACTGGTAAAAGATAACACTGTTTACAGTTGCTTATATTGCATTCAACAAATAATCGTTCCAGCCACATGGAGACACAGTCTAGTGATACACAATGAGATCATGTATAGGAAATTTATAAAATAATGGACCCATGTTCATTGTTTATTTTTCCACCTTACAAGGTTATATCAGATAAAAGGATGAGACCATTTTATTCCATACTAGTTTGTTTGTTTGTTTGTTTTTGAATTAGGGTCTTACTCTAGCCCAGGCTTATCAGGAACTCACTCTATAGTCTCTAATTAACTTTGAACTCACAGTGATTCTCCTACCTCTGCCTCCTGAGTGCTGGAATTAAAGGTATGCACCACCACACCCAGCATCTGTAGGTTTTAACAAAAAAAAATCATTAAATTGAAAATACGCCAATGAATGACTAATAAAAACTTGAAACTTAAACAGAGTATTATTGGCAAAGCATATGATGTTTGACTTTCTACAGTTATGGCAGGTCAAGTTTTTCAAGTAAAATCTCTTCCAAATAGTTCTTGTTTTGATATGTACTAATATTTTATTGTTTTTTGTGTAGATATACATTTCTGAAAGTCCTGGTTAAACATTTCTAAAAGTAAATAGGTGCTGATGCAAAACACAGCTAAATTAGCCCAAATATATACTATTTGAAGATATAAAAGCCTCCAGTCACCTAGATTGTGAAAAATAGTATGCGACTGTACTTAAAAAAAAGAAGATAAGTAGCTGAAGAGATGGATCTGTGGGCAAGAGTATTTGCTTTACAAGTAGGAGGACGTGAGTTGATCCCCAGCACCTACATACAAATCCATATATGTCCATTCATGCCTGTAACTCTAGCTCTTATAGGGGGAAAACAAAAGAGGATTATTGGTTAGCTAGTAGAGCTGAAAAACTGGGAGCTCCATGTTCAGTGAGAGATGCTGTCTCAGGGAAGTCAGGTAGAAGTGTGATAGACACCTGACTTCTTTCTCTGGCTTCTGCATGTGTGTCCACAGGATGCACATATCTGTGCACACACATGCATAGTATACCACACTACTAACACACCACACATATTATATACTGCACCCCAAAGAAAATAATACAACTGTGTGATAATAATATTGTCAGCTTGATTGATTGAGGGACATGTAGGATATTAGTACAGCCCTGTTCTAGAACTGTCTATGAGAGCATTTTCAAAGAGGATTAGCTAGGGGGAAAAGAAGCACCAATTCTCTCTGCTTCCTGGCCACCATATGAACTGCTTTGGTCTGACATGCTTTTTTCAACATAATGAGCTGAAACTTCTGAAATTGTGAACAAAATAAATTCTTCCTCCCTCGTGTTGTCTATGGCAGGTATGTTATCATAGTGTTACAAAGGTAGCTAACACATATATAAGTGGTTTTGTTATGGCGTTCTCAGGTGGAGTGGGTATTTTCCTACTGCATTATTAGACATACTGCCTGCCAGGTAGAGTAAATTAGAACTGCCAATCTTTATATGACCTTCAACCTTTGACTAACCTCCCTTACAACAAATAAAGGCTTTCTATGTTATACTTGTGCTTTGCTTTTCTGCCTTCACCAAAATTCCATTTCTCTTTTGTATTTCTTGGTAAAAGTAGACAGTTCGTGTTACATGACATAGTGCATGAGTTTACCATTAAAGATGAAAAATGTGGTTAGGCTTTGGCAGTGCCACAAAATGGGTATTGCACACTTTTGACGTGAGTAGTCATGTTGCAATTGACAAGATAAAATAATGGCTGAAGTGACGCTGAAGCCATCTATCTATCCAGGCCCCTGGATCAATGATTTTTAGTCAATTATCATTATTTTTTTTTTACAAAATCAATAGGATCAGACACCAAGACTAGTAAAAACACTCAATTAACAAGTGTTTCATCTCACAAACAAGACTGGAGCCTGGCTGTGTTTGGATAATAGTGTTGTATGCTTTGCTGCTTATGAGGGAAACCACTTAGATCTTTGAAAGAAACCACTAAAAATATTTTTCTTTAACACGGAAGACCAATTTCGAAGGGCAGTTCAATTTCATCTCACAAATGGAAATTTCTTCAGAGACTATTGAGCTAAGCCACTGAATTCTGTGAAGGTTATGGATTGGAGCCAGAAATGACTGGTTTTCAGGTGCTTCATTCCAGACCTCTATAAGGACTCACATTACTCATTATATTTCCTTCATCCCACACAAATACACATTCATACACATGTGGGCACACAGATGAAGTGACCATAGGCCATTTTCGCTCCTGTGTAGAGACTAATGAGTGACCTGTAATTATTCATAATTTATGCCAAAACTTAAAAACGAATGCCCTTAAAATTCATTTATCTTAATTTGACTCAGAAAACCATAAAAGGCATTAGGACCAAGACTGGAACAGGGACATGATATTTCCTTTGACCAATAGTAGTTTTTTTTTCTGAGTATCTTTTCAATAATTTAGCTAAAATAATAGAAGCCATAGATTTTCTACAATCTCAGGTTTTTAGTTTTAAAAAAGTTTCCAAGGGGCTGTAAAGATGGCTCAACAGTTAATACACTTGCCTAAGAAGCCTAACAACCTAGGTTTGATTCCTCAGTACCCACATAAAGCCAGATGCATACTGGCTCATGTACCTGGAGTCTGTTTGCAGCAGCTGGAGGCCCTGGTGGGCCCATTCTTTGTCTCTCATTCTCTTTCTCCCTCCCTTCCTCTCCATCTCCTTGCAAATAAATAAAAAGATTTTTAATATTCCAGGCATTTAAAAATAAGGTACGTACACACAGTCCATATTTGAATTCTCCAATTTTCAGAGAATTTCCCAATTTTAGAATATTGATGATCTAAGATATAGTCATTCAGTTACCAATAAAAATTGATAGTGCATATGTACATGTAGCAATGTTGAGGAAAGGTTTGAGGAAATTCTTTGTCTAAAATGATCATAACTGCTGATAGTAAGGTAAATACATTTGGGTAAGATTTGTGGTTTTTTGACATCAGTGAAATCCGTTGAAGGATTTGTGGAATGAAAGGGCTCCTTTCATACTTTCTAGTCTGCTTATTTTAAGAAGGAATGAGGGGATGAGATTAAAATTGGCCATTACTAATTCAGAAAGCAGTACTGAGGAAATGGCTCAGTAGATGATGAAGGGCTTGTTTTTTTTTTTTTTTATTTCTTATTTTTTTTAGTGTGAGGATGGAAGTTCCTGTAATCCCAGTGCTTGGGAGGTAGAAAGGGTGATGATTCCTGTCATAAAATGGCTAGCTAGACTAGCCAAATTAGCAAGTTCTTGGCTCGAGTGAGAGACCCTGCCCTCAAAAAATAAGGTAGAGAGCTATCCAGGAAGATACCCA